>BSBK01003859.1:545000-812500 GCA_027943335.1 Chamaecyparis obtusa | reverse complement strand
CAAATGAAGAGGATACTTGAAGGATACTATCCGGAATCTCAGATGTCTTTTAAGTGGAAGAAAGTTGGGGATACCAACTTTGAGCACCTAAACATGACAAAGATCAAGCAAAGGATTTATGAAACCGGAAATCAAATGCTTTCTCCTTTGGCAGTCAGTATGATGAAGAATGAAATATATCATGCAACAGGTTTTCCACAAGCAATACAATGCAATGAGCTAATGGTTGAATGTGCAAGGCATTATGATCCTCAAACAAGGACAATCAAGACACATCTAAGGAGGTGGTACTTGCATTTCTCACTAAAGATGCAATAAGGGAAACATTTGGAATCCCCAATCATCAAAGGATGCAAACTAGGACGAAGGAAGATGCTCAAGCCATGTTTGAAAAGAGACGAGATGCATGTATGACTCTCATCAACAATGAGTGGGTCCTTGAATTGAGGTGACATCATTCCAAGCTGTCTAAGAAACTCATGAGTATAAATTTCAAAGAATACGACATGATATTCCTATTGAACAAGATCATGGGAAGCCCTCGAGGAGAAATATTTGAAACTTGGATGTTTTACATCATAGGGGGGCAAAAATAATAAGTGATAACTTGAACATCCAATAGAGGAACTTGGAGAGAACAAAGGTATTCTACATGACCTCCTACATGGTTTATATGTTGGCAAGGAATATCAACTACACAAGACTAATATACAAAGGCGAAGTAGGGAACAAGAAAGGTCAACTTAAGGTATATGATTGCTATCCTTAATTGTAGCTACATGAAAAGGGGCATTACAGGAGGGTGAATGATGTATTTTCTATGTATCTCACTTGTTTGCTACAAGGGGGATCGCATAAGAGGTTATCCAAGGAAGCAATGGCATTGGTAGAAAAATATAGATCATGGTTCATCCAATCCCCAACCTTCATATATATAAGGATTCATGGATGCACCTTTCAACGTTATAAACTTCCTAAGTATCTTACAGACAAATTGGTATTGCTTGAGGTAGTAAGGCAGTTGTCCGAGTTCGATCACATTCGAAAGGAGAAACATAGGCAAGGAGTAACTTTTCCAATCACACTTGGAAAGATGTTAGAGATGTGTCCCACTACATTGATAGAAGAAACAACTAACATAGTTGCAACTCTACCAGCTTGGAACTTACAAGGCTAGAGATTATTTCGATCCATTTCAGAGGATTCTCACAACTAAAGGAAAGAAGTACAAACATAAGGTTGATCTAGAGGACTAATGGGTGAATCTCACTGATGAGTATGGAGTTAGAAGAAAGATGTGGTCCAGAATGTTCATGGATTTGATGAGGAAGTGTAACATCTTCCCAATTCCTGATCAAGTAAAGGATAATGGGAACCACATATATCCCCAATATGAACAAGAGAAGGATAAGTTGATTCCATTACTTGATTGGTCACAAGTAAAGAAGATGACAGATTTGAATATCTTGATGAGGGAAGTGATTGATAGGTCAAGAGAATGGGTGGATAGATGGATCAACAAGTTAAGGAAACAAGGTATTACATTGACCTATGGGGAAATACAAAACAAGGAGTCTTCTTCTAAGGGAGATGAAAGAACAATAAGTAATACTTGATTGAATAATGATGAAGAGGGTCAAGCTTCAAAGAAAAGAGAAGGGATAACTGAAAGAGCACAAGGGGTAAAGAGGTCACCAATGAAGAATCCAGGCATAAGAAGCATAAGTCTAACATTGCTCAATACACCACAAGTGCTTCATCTGTTAGAGAGGTTGACATGATAGATAATGGAAATGAATTAGGACATGACGCTGATACTAAAATTTTACCTCAAGAGGATCAAGTTGAATCTTCATCATCCCATTCAGCATAGGATGAAGTTGAAGAACAGTAACCAGCATCACCAACTATACAACTAGAGGTTGATTTAGGAGAGGATTTGAGAGATTTCAATCCCAGTGAAGAAGGAAATGAAGAAATTATTTCAGCTTTGAGGGGAATCAATTATGGTAACCAACTTGAGGATGGAATGGAATTGTCCACAGTTCCTAATTGGTTGAAGGATAGCATGAAGAAGAGGAAAAGAAGAAGAAGTTCAGCCAATT
Organism: Chamaecyparis obtusa; assembly: GCA_027943335.1. Lineage (NCBI taxonomy): Eukaryota > Viridiplantae > Streptophyta > Pinopsida > Cupressales > Cupressaceae > Chamaecyparis > Chamaecyparis obtusa. The sequence goes on along the minus strand of BSBK01003859.1, from coordinate 810,395 downwards.
GAAGACATATATGTTTTCCTAGCCCAAATTGGTAAGGCTAAAGAACAAAATAAGGCCAAGAAGTTTTTTCAAATCACTAGATATAGTTCTGGAGTTTGCATCTTATAGATGGCAGTTCCAACAGTTGATAAGACTAGAGAGGAGATCCCTCCCATGGAATATCAAGTTACAACAATTGATCTTGGGACACCAACTAAGAAACAAGAGCTCCAAGAGCTCAAGGATGTTGCCAATGCGATCGAGGCAAGGCTAGATAAGGTTGAGGAGAAGAAGGAAATGTTGGAGTTGGAAAAAAAAAGATCAAAGGAGTACATACAAAGGCTAATGCACCCAATAAGGCAAGAGGGTGCTGCATTTACTCCACCTATTCCCATTCCTCAAGAATCATTCGATAGTTATGAAACAATGAGGAACACACATCAAGAGGTTAGGGAGTGGATTGAAGATATTTCAAGACAAGCAGAGGGATTCCTTACTAAAATGGTCCAAGTTTATGACAAGACTACACTGCTCATGAACAAGATCCGAAGTTTGGAGGGGATATGGGAATATTTTGAGCCATTCCAAAACAAGACAATTCCTCACTTGAAAGCATTAAAGAGGATTCCTACATCAACACTAGTTCAAGTGGGGATAATTGAAGAGGAGAATGCACATGATTTTAGTCATTGGTATTGCTCTTTGGCAATGAGGAAATCAACATTTGATCATGCACAAGAAGATTGCCTTGAGATCAAAGGATCTATTCTAGACATACATTAAAAAATCCTCACATTAATTAAGGAACTATTGGGTTAAGAGGTTGTTTCCAATGATCTAAACTCAAAAGAATTGAAGGAAAGGCTTGAATATGTTTATTTTTAGAGGCAAGAATTCATTAAGAAAAATTAGCTGGATTATCTTGTTTCCCTTGTGGTTTTTATCAACAATTCGCATAAGCATACAATAGATTGGGACAATGTTCTTGATGCTTGCATAGAAGGTTTTGGAGGTGATAGAATTGCAACATAACAGCATGCCAAGTGTCACAATGAAAGGGCTTGATGCGGTGATGTTTAGGTTCGTTGAATTTGCTACAAGAGAAAGAGATAAAGGCATGCACATTCTAGAAGATGATTTGTTGGATGACTAAGTATCATCTAATTTTCTTATTGGCTCTCTTTCCTCGATATCTGTTTTATGGAGAATATTCCACCTTTGTTGCATTGTATCTAATGATTTGTAATAAATCCTAATTTTGGGATGATTTTGGCCATTGATTCCAAATTGTAGACACCTAAAAATCCTTTAGAAAATAAAGTATTTTTATTTTTTGAAAAATTTATGATGACATCATCATTTGTTAATTAATTATTTATTTAATTTATTTATTTATTTTTATGTCATTAAATCCCTTTATCTTAATTACAAACATTTAATTAAGAAATCCCTCCCAAAAATGTTTAAATCTTATTTAAACATTATTCTCCTTATTTATTAATTATTTAATTAATAAATTGACCAAAAATCTCAAAATAAATAATTTATTTATTTTTTGCCCAAAACTTGGCCAATTTCCTTTAGACCACTAACCTCTTCCAGAATCTTCTAATCCCTCCTTAATTTCGATTAAAAGGCTAAACCCATCCTTTCTAACCCTAATCTCAACTCAAAATATTTAATTAAGATTAAATATTTAATTTTCATATTTATTAAATATATTTTAATAAATATTCCCAAAACTAAAACCTTTGGAATGAATAAACATTTATTCATTCTCCCTAAACCAAGAAAAACTCTAGACCCTTCTAGAAACTTCTCAACCCAACCTCTTCACCCATCCTAATCCTAAATCCCCCTAATCCTAATCCTAATCCTACCCCTAAACATTTGCACAATCCTAACCAAGCTTAAGACTTTCCTAAACCAAAGCAAAGTCTCCCCTTCCAAATATCTCAACCACAAAACATTCAATGCATCCACAAAGTCATCAAAGTCCCTTAAAGGCTCATTCAATGCTCTTACAAGTACTTATGAGGGGAGTTATGAGCTTTGAGCCCCCTTTGTTGACTCATCTTTACCCTTCCCTTCATCCACTCACCTTGTGACATGTGTCACCTCCTGATTGGCTGTAGACTAGCACAATCCATGTGCTCCCCTTTGAATGAATCTTGGCCTCTTAAGGATTTCAATCCTGGCCACTCATTCTTCCTTCCCAAATCCTATAAATACCCCTCCTTTCAAGAGCAAATTATTAGCTTAGTTTTTATCATTTATTGCATTGTTATCATGAGCATTTTTAGCTAGATCATCTTAGCATACATCTTAATTGTTAGATTTCTTCATGTTTTTCATGTTTTCTAACACATCTTAGAATAGCTTAATGGATTAATCTTAGTTCATATTTCAAGCTTTTCTCATCATTTATGCATCACCATAAATCCCTCTCCATGCATTTGAGAGCACACCCACATCCCTCTAATTGAAGCAAATCAAACATTTGCTCTATAGCACTTGTTTTTAGCAACAATCTTGAGGTGGCTTTGGTTTTGTTTTCATGTCTTATGCTATTTTTTAGTTCATGAACATGTTAGATTAGTCTAATGTTTGAATGTTTCAGCCTTTCAAGACAGGTAACAGGTTCAAAATCATAGTCTACATTCTGGCATGCCCGGTGGGACCCACTTCACGGGTTCTTTGCAAACATTCTGATTTTTCAAGCTTATAGGTGGACGAAGCACTTCGAATTCTTCTTCCTCTTCTTGTCTATATTCTTCTTCTATTCTATCTACTTCTTCTTCTTCTTCTTGCAGGATCATGGAAAATTTTTCTTAAAAAAAAAAATAAAACAAAACAAATGTTTAAGGAAGCAAAATCATACACACCTTGTTTAGTGCTTAAAATGAATCCCCAAATCATTGTTGAATGCATTAAGGACTAAAATTTTCAAAATTTGTTCTAATAAACAAGAAAAATTAATCAAAGCATTTGCATCCTTGCAACATCAAGGTTTTAGATGCATTCATGCAAAAATTAGGAACACTTGAAAGCTTTGGGTACTTAAAAAGAATCTCAAATTTGCATCTTAAAATCTAAAATGGGTTCCGAAAATCAGTCCTAGAAATTCTAACATCTTTTTGTGGCAAAGTCTTGAATGTTTTTCCAATTCATGCATCAAACTAAATCTAGGAACTTTGCCTTGGGGTCTAAAAAAAAAAAGTCAAAACAAAATCTTGAACGAAACTAAAGGAATGAACTTAGGTCCTAAAGTGTCATTTTCATTTGAAAAATCAAACACAATCTTGAATGATTTAAATTGGAAAGAAAAGCATCCCTATTCCTTCCTCGTTGTATTTCAGTTCAAACAAACTCAATCTTGAATGATCTAAGGTTAAAACAAAGCACTTTCAAAGTTCTAAATCAACACGCTCACTCAATCTTGAATGCTCAAAGGAAAGAACTTGCAATCGCTCAAATCGTTTATCTTTTGGAGAAAGAAAAAATCAAACCTTAAGCACTTATGTCTTCAATTTCAAAGGTTTTTTTTCAAACATCACTTAATCAATCACTTAATCAATTTGAAAAAAAAAAAAAGAACAACTTGCTTGATGTGCATCTAGGAGCTTTACATTTTTTGTATAATCCTTGTTAAAGTAAGCAACGTAGAACATTTGAACTCAGACAAGTTCACTTGTTCTACTTTTAGCGAGGCCTGTCCAAGGAGAAAAGCGCTTCCTCCTCAGAGAACGACCTCAAACTGGTATCCCCCCTGACCGGTATATAAATAAAGTGAAGGCAAAAAGTACTCACTTATATCTCCTAATCCACGGGCATCTTGTGCCAAATGCAAATATCTAGGGAAAGGTAAATATTCCTCCCCCAGCGTTGTTGGCTAGGCTCTTAAGTGAGTCACAGGCGGTCAGCATAACCGGGTATGGAGACTCCACAGAACTACTAAAAACTTGATAAAATAGAGGCTACCCTATCTACATCTGAAAGTATCAAAATCCTTGTGCAAGGACCGATTCCAAGGGGTTTACCGGGTCGCCTTAAGATTACTCACCATTTGTATTCCCTTCTAGGGGGTACCAAGCTGTGGGCAAGTGATTTTGATACTCACCTTCCTTAGGTAGATCTGCTTGAAGTGCTTGATAGTCAGAAGCTTCGTGACAACACTTGTTGGAACATACACTTTTCAAAGCTTTATCAAAGTCAGTTATCTTGTTTGTATCTCACAAGGTTGCTTTGTCCCTTGTGGAGATTGCTTTTCCAAAAATCTTTGTTGAAATCTATCCTTTGCCATTGGAAAAACATCAAACTGATCTACAACTTGGTTCAAAGATACTCAGAACAGCCATGTCAGTCCGAATCCTTCCAAAATCCAAAAAATGTCCAAGGCTTTCAGAATCTCAAATCATGGTCTTCCAGTCATATTCAATCTAGTCTTGTCATCGTTTCCTCCTATCCTAGGTTAGCAAAGTCATCTTGGTCATCCCCCATCCCCTTGTCTGTCTTCCTCTAGAGTCAGTCTTCTTCCAATCTTAAGCCAAATCCAATCCTAGTCTGATCTTGTCAGTCATCCCAATCTAAGTCTTAGTCTTTGAATCCATCTTCATCCTTCATTCCTATCCGACTCATCCACAAGTCAGCATGTCTCAAAACTATTATGATGAGTTTGGTTATTATGTCTCTCCCCTCAATCCATCCTATCCCAAAGATGATGAAAGCCTTGTAGATCACGATGCATATTTTGAAAATCTTAGCAAGTTTGCTCCAAACATCCCCCAGCATCCAATCATTCCTCCAAAATATTCTATCATGCCTTCATGCTTATCTACTAGCACTCCCTTTCATGTCCTTGGCAAGGCAAATCCATTATCTTATCCATCCACACCTTATCCCTATCTTAAACCTACACATCCTCCATATGCATCCTTCATACCTCCATCTCCTGCTATAGTCATATCCCAATCACCACCATTCCCTCGAAACACTTCACGCTACTTCCCTTATCTAAAACCTCCATCCACTTATCCTCCAAAACCCTTTCAAAACCAAACACCAAGTCTTCCAATCCTTTTCCCCAATCCTCCATCCTATCTCAATCCACCATCTTCTATTCCAAACCACATTTCCAAAAATCCCCTCTCACAAGCAGAGTGCATCCTTCAAACCACTTCATATCCCATACCTCGATCCATCACCTCTACCTCTTCAACACCATCATCCCCTCAAGCAAGTTCAAAATCTTCCACCCCACCTTCATTTGAGAACCATCCAAGCTCCCCATCTTCTACACATTCTAATCCCTCACCTCCTCCAAACCGGAAGTCTCCAAGGAGTTTCACAAGGAAGCCAATAACAAATCCCACTCCTAAAGTTGAAGATCCAAGCCATCTCAAACCTTCATGTGAAGCCATCATTGATGAGGCCCATCCATCGCTCCCATCTGTCATCTATCTTTCATACATTGATCCTCTTCCATCTCCTAGCATCATTGAGTCCCTTCAATCTGAAGTTTTCATCCAATCCCCACTAACATTACCTCCTCCTAGTGTTATCCAAAGCATATGTAATGAGCCTCATGAGTTCACCCTTCTTCCTGCCATCATAGCTACAGAATCTTCCATCCTTTCATCCATACCATCTGAAGAGTTCTTCCTTCTTCCAGACATCACAGCTACAGAATCTCCCATCCTTCCATCCACCCCCTCTGAAGCGTCCATCCATACATCCCCCATCACTCTATCCACACAAATCCTATCATATCAAGATCTTTCCCAAAAGCATGTTGAAATACTCACAGAAGAAAATCAAGATCCAATCCCTTTAGTTCCCCCATCACATGTTCTATTACTTCCATCACCCCCAATCCAAAATCCTACAATCCCAATTCTTCCAATCCAAGATCCTACAGATCCTCCATCTCAAGATCCGTTACTACCCCCCAATCCCAGTCAAAATCCCACTATCCTATCCTCTCCTCTTGAGGATCTTCCAATCCAAACTATCCCACAACCATCACTCTATCCTCTTGGATCACTTACATTTGTCAAAGGCAGTCCACTTGAAGCAGAAGAAATTAGTTTCATATCTTCCATCAGGGAACCAGAAACTGGATGTTTATCATATTCCCCAAGTCAGAAATATCCTTGTTTGGATAAAATGCTAAAGAAATGGAAATATCAAGGCAAAGGCCTAGGCATCCATGAACAAGGAAATCTGGAGCCTATCCAAGACAAGAAACATCCAAAGTTATGTGGAATTGGTCACACATCAGAAGAAGACACTTCCTCCAGAAATGTTGGTACAGCTAAAGCTAAATTCAAGCATCCTTCCAAACCCACCATCACATCTTCCAAGGCATACAATGCCATTCCTCCTCCTCCATCGTTACAACCAAAGACAACCTATCACATTCCTCCTTCATCCTCCAAATCCATTTTGGGTCCCTATGTCCCAAAATCTTCTAGCACATATCCTATACATACCCAATCCATTTTGGGACCTTACATCCCAAAATATCATCCCCCATCTTATCCTACTCAGTCTTTCATCCAAAATCCAAACATCCCTAGTCAGGATCAACAAAGGCACATGCCCACATATCCTATCTACCAATCTCCTTCCATCTCTCCATCCATATTTCTTCCATCCCGCACATCTCCTCATATTCACTCCGATGCTCCCCACAATTTGGATGCCATATCCAATATGAATAAAAGGAAATATCCACATAGATCTAAGGATTGCCATGTCTAGTCTAAACGACATGGTCAACCAAAGCAAAATCCAATCAAGCAATCCAAAGCAACCCAATGGCCACAAAGGCCCAGCAAAGCAAAAGCAAAATCTGATGCATACCAATGGCCACAAAGGCCCACCAAAGCTAAAGAAAAAATGATGTGGATCCCAAAGCAAAAAGATGTAATGCATCTAAAAGAAACATTTACAATGGCATCCAAAGTTGCTAATCCCCCAGCTATTCAGTCTTCTCCTCGATCTCCTAAATCTATTTTGGGTCCCAAAGATTCAAAATCTCTTAGTGTAAATCCTCCATCACATTCACCTCTATCTTCCACGTCCTATCCGCTTCATCCACCTTCCTCACAACATGTGCCAATGTTGATCCTGACAACATCCCCCTATCATAATCACTTCCATCTTTCCATCCAAACACTTTATACCACCATATCTCCCATCTACCCCATCTCATCCATGCCTTTGCATAATCCCTCCATCCTAGCGAAGCTATACCAACATCCGAGCACATCAGAAAGATCAGAGAAATCAACAGGTCCGCAAAATCAGAAAGTCAGCATCAAATCAGAAGGTAGTACCAAATCAGAGAATCAACAACAAGTCAGGAATCAATCAGCATATCAATGAAAGATCAGCACAAAGTCAGCAGAAAATCAAAAAATCCATAAAAATTGGAAAAAATCAAGAGAAAAGTATCAAAAAAAAAAAGAGAAAAACATTCATCCTATGGTGAAAACTTGGCAATTCAAGCGCCTTGGACAAGTACCATGGTGAAAACCTGGCAAACAGGCATCATGCGTAGGTCCCCCCAATTCCTTTTTGCAGTTGGGGGCCATTCCCTTCTTCCATCTTATCCAACATCTCCTCCATCCCATTTGTCTCTCACCCCCTTCATCCTCCTTTGGATCTTGATGACAAAACAAAGACTACCAGGCATACATGCTTTTGGGCACCTTCTTGGCATCCATCACACCTTTCAGCTACGTATCCTCTATCCAATCCATTCATCCTATCTTCCATCTACTTTCCTCATCCTCTTGTCAGCATATCTTCCATCCAAGCATACCCCATGCCTCTGAAAATACATGAACTATCCTAAGCAGGGGGCATCTTATTCCTTGGTGACATATTCCTTGGAGACTATCTTTTATCCAAAATCTTCCATCTCCCAAATCCTTAAGAAAATCCACCATTCAATCCTTGAGCATTCCTCTATCTAGATTCCTCAGCAATTCCTCCAGCATCAATCTTTCAATCCTCAAGCAAATCTGCCATCCAATCTCCCCAAGCATTCCTTTATCCAATCCTCAAGCAAATCTGTCATCCAAGTCTCCTAAGCAGTTCCTCCATCCAAATCCAAATCTTCCTCCATCCAAATCTCCTAGCAGTTCCATCATCCTCATCCTAAGCATTTCTTCCATCTTTCCATCACCCAGTATCTTCCCTTGTCATTGGTATCTAGCTATAGGCTACCTTTCATGCAATCCAATGCCATTCATCCATATCCAACCATTCATAGCAGTCTTCTAGCAATCTTCCAATCCTCTCCACATCCTCTAGCTATCCAACATCCAAGATCAAGCCAATCCATCCAATCCAAATCCTTAGTCTTGTAGCAAGCCTTGATCTCAATCCAATCATCATCGTTGGGATATGTCCTTACCAAATCTATGTCATTTCAGGACACATCTTCTGTCAGTCTGTCTTGGCTTTCCAGCCCAACTGGGGCATCATCCTGCATATCTTTGGAGCTTCAGCTTCATCCCCAGGTTCTTTGTACATCCTAATCCTGAGTCTTGTACCATAGCATTAGTCGTGTCTCCACCTAAACTCATTTGTACATATGTGTCTTTAGGACCCATCCTTTGTGTTCGACATCCCTTGTCGTTGTCTTGTTGTACATATCCTTGTTAGTCCTGCAGCAGTATCTGATAAAAAATCTTGTCCTACCCAACCTCGCACTTCAGCAACATCAATTTTCGACTATCCTTGATCATCATGACCATCTTTGAACTTCATCATTTGCCAATCAGCAACACAGCATTCTCCCCATCAGCATCGGGTCCGCACAGATGTATGCTTCTGTTTTGTCTGACCTAAGCCTAATCACAGGTCCCCTCAGTTGTATCCTCCTTGTCTGACTTAATCTTCCACCAAGCACACCAGGTCCGTGTTGATGTATCCTTCCACATGTTCAAACCAATCTTCCCACCATCAATCAAATCAAATCTCTCTCCTTGGCAAAGGTTGTCTTTTGGAGTTATCATTTTGGCCTTGGATTTTGTCCTTTGGGTCTTGTTAATCTTTTACAGCTTCTCGTTGTTCTCTACTCAAAGTCGCCACGATCCTTTATATCATGGTGCGCCGCGCATGAGGATAATCTGGGGCAAGGTCTTTTGATCTTTTACTTCTGCCTGTGAGTCAGTTGTGTATTTGTGGTTTCTTCAGCATCGTTTCCACCATGCTTCCTCTTGGGTTCATTCGTGATGCTGGGGCAACCCTGCGTGTCTTTTTAGCGTCGGTCCTATGCAACACTGGTGACAAGGCCTCGTGATCCCAGTATCCTTGGCAGGTCTCTAGCATTGCTATATTAAACTAGGTTGTGCTCTCTAAAAGATCTAAAGCATGGAGCTTCCCCAAATCCCCTGCATCTTGCATCATATAGATTAATCTTGCATCCTCATATAGCTGCATCCTGCATTTTGCATTCCATCTCATCTTGCATTCACCCATCTTTGCTCTTGGAAGCTTGGTAATTTATCTCCCCTACTTCCTCAGTCGTTCCTTCTCTGTTTCCTTTCGAGAAAATTCCATAACGTTTATTCCTTGTGTTATTTTCTCGAGGGGGCACAAACCCTTATTCCTCTAAATTCTAGCCTTGGGCATCTTATTTTCTTGTCTTTGAAGCCATGCCACTTGCGGCATCGCATCAAAGAGGGGCAAAATGTAGACACCTAAAAATCCTTTAGAAAATAAAGTATTTTTATTTTTTGAAAAATCTCTGATGACATCATCATTTGTTAATTAATTATTTATTTATTTAATTAATTTATTTTTATGTCATTAAATCCCTTTATCTTAATCACAAACATTTAATTAAGAAATCCCTCCCAAAAATGTTTAAATCTTATTTAAACATTATTCTCCTTATTTATTAATTATTTAATTAATAAATTGACCAAAAATCCCAAAATAAATAATTTATTTATTTTTTGCCCAAAACTTGGCCAATTTCCTTTAGACCACTAACCTCTTCTAGAATCTTCTAATCCCTCCTTAATTTCGATTAAAAGGCTAAACCCATCCTTTCTAACCCTAATCTCAACTCAAAATATTTAATTAAGATTAAATATTTAATTTTCATATTTATTAAATATATTTTAATAAATATTCCCAAAACTAAAACCTTTGGAATGAATAAACATTTATTCATTCTCCCTAAACCAAGAAAAACTCTAGACCCTTCTAGAAACTTCTCAACCCAACCTCTTCACCCATCTTAATCCTAAATCCCCCTAATCCTAATCCTAATCCTACCCCTAAACATTTGCACAATCCTAACCAAGCTTAAGACTTTCCTAAACCAAAGCAAAGTCTCCCCTTCCAAATATCTCAACCACAAAACATTCAATGCATCCACAAAGTCATCAAAGTCCCTTAAAGGCTCATTCAATGCTCTTACAAGCACTTATGAGGGGAGTTATGAGCTTTGATCCCCCTTTGTTGACTCATCTTTACCCTTCCCTTCATCCACTCACCTTGTGACATGTGTCACCTCCTGATTGGCTGTAGACTAGCACAATCCATGTGCTCCCCTTTGAATGAATCTTGGCCTCTCTTAAGGATTTCAATCTTGGCCACTCATTCTTCCTTCCCAAATCCTATAAATACCCCTCCTTTCAAGAGCAAATTATTAGCTTAGTTTTTATCATTTATTGCATTGTTATCATGAGCATTTTTAGCTAAATCATCTTAGCATACATCTTAATTGTTAGATTTCTTCATGTTTTTCATGTTTTCTAACACATCTTAGAATAGCTTAATGGATTAATCTTAGTTCATATTTCAAGCTTTTCTCATCATTTATGCATCACCATAAATCCCTCTCCATGCATTTGAGAGCACACCCACATCCCTCTAATTGAAGCAAATCAAACATTTTCTCTATAGCACTTGTTTTTAGCAACAATCTTGAGGTGGCTTTGGTTTTGTTTTCATGTCTTATGCTGTTTTTTAGTTCATGAACATGTTAGATTAGTCTAATGTTTGAATGTTTCAGCCTTTCAAGACAGGTAACAGGTTCAAAATCATAGTCTACACAAATCAATTTGGGCTGTTCTTAGTATGAAATGCTCCTACATAAACCATGCCCCTCTCACTTGTAAAGGGTGTCTTTGGAGAATTGTCACTTTGGTGTTGCCAAAATTCAAATAAATCATGGAAGTTGGGTGATTTTGTGAAGGTTTTGGAGTATTTGTGTGGTTTCTTGATTTCTCAAATATATTTTAGAATTTGGTTTAAGTAATTTAGTTCGATGAAGAAAATCTTGGATGAACGTTTTATCCATACTAGTAATTTTCTGATTGCAAATTGCTTTGCGTGGTCAACTGGAATTTTAATATAAGCTTAACTTCAATTGTTACCTGCTCATTGATATGCATCCTGTTGATGGTGTTGCTATGGTTAGTAGTGATTTGAACATCGATAGTTTACCTTAGAAAATTGCACTACCTTAGAGTTCATAAAGACATTCACTATCTCTTTCATTCTAGGATTAGGATAGATCATAGGATCTCTAAACCCTTATATGTTTTTACACTTCATTTCAAAGCCTTGTTAGAATTAGGGTCAAGCACTTGCATTGCCAAATCATTCACAAAGAAAAGTTGATATCTCATTGAGTGAATAGTGTACGTCCCCACGTGGTTACCAGAAAACTGCATCACAAAAATTGAGTTGTGTCCAACACCAAAGTTGCAAGTACGCAATGTAAACCTTGGGGCTGCTTTTCTTGTTCACACAAGTTCATATTGTTTAGCACTTAAAGCTTCCTTGTTCAAGAGAGGATTAAATATTTGGTGTTTCATCTTAGAATACTAAGCGTTTTATCCTGCACATTGAGGTGGTCACAAAATTCACATCAACACTTACGTTCATTAATTTTGAGAGCTTAAGTGAAATTAGGTGCGTATATTGGAACATCAAGTCAACCATACTCAAAGCTTTTGGCCTTTGTGAACCTTGCACTTCATCGGATGCATATAAACTATCCAACTTTTTATAATTGTTGTTCATTTGTCACTTGTCATCATGCAATCTTACTTTCTCTTTATTGATCTTTGTAGCTTCTATAAAATTGCAATTTGAGGGAAATATTTTAGAGTTTTCTATATGCTAGTGGAAGATGTCACAAAGGGAATTTGCTTATCGTCTAAACATGAGTGTAATTCAAAATTCCTTTGACATTTGGTTCCACGGGACCTTTATCATCCTTCTATTCATTTGTCTTTAGAGTTTGAATTTGAGGGATATGAGGAAGTTGCTTCTTCACTTATTACTTGATTCTTTAGATCAAATATATTATTTTGCCTTTGTCTTATGAATATCGTTCTTTTTCGTAGTTGTTGTTAGCTTTAGTTGTAACTAGCCAACCTCAACCTATTAGTGCTTTCTTCTATAATGAAATGACCACAAAATTTAACATAAATGTTTTGAACTCTAATAAGTAATTGTTGGGCAATTAAAGCTCCAAGTACCTTGATTCCTTGTTGAGCTACACCCACAATTGATATATTGGGGTTGAAATGGTTTGTTTTCTCATTCTTTTCTAGTTATCTTCAAGAGGCATGTTTATTCTTGATTTTTCATTGATGATTGTATTTGTAAGATTCTTCCCCAATATTTCCATATATACCATTGTTGGTTTCTTTTTGAGGCTAATTGTTAGTAGCATAATGTCAATCACTTGATCACTACATATTGGAGGTTCTCTCATTAAATCTTCATTCTCCTTGTGGACCATTTTTGTTGTATCCTTCTAGTTTGCATTGTTATGGTGGCAATTACAGTCCTAAGTTTTGGGATGCCTTGCAATAATTTTATCATCTTGATGGACAAAAGTTTGTAGTACTTGTGTGATATTTTTATTTGATCCCAACCTACCCATAGTGTTTGCATGTTGATTGGAGCACTATCATTTCTTGTCCATTGTATGTTCTTGTTTTGTTCTTGCTTAAACAATTCTTTCTTTTTTGAACATGGGTTTGGAGTAATGACCAATGCTTTGTTATGTATTTCTAGGCCAATCATGTTAATGTTGACCTTTTGCTTTGGACATCCAATGTCTTCATGATCACTTGGTCCACACCATTTGTAGAGTAATTCCGTTTTGTTTTAGTTTCTATAGCAATCTCTTGCAAAATGTCCCCATTCATCACATTATTGACTTTGTATGATGGAATGACATTTGGAGTTAGTGTGATCAACTCCAATCTCCCCATCTTTAATTCTAATGGCTTCTTTTTTTTTTAATTTTTTTTTATTTTGTGGTTTCATTGGAGTGATTGGTTGAATAGTTTGCTTTCCTAATGTGAAGAGCACTTGTGGTACTAATCTTCATATTATACGGGAACTCTTTATTGAATGACTTGTAACTTGACAAATATTACAAAAGCCATTTTTGTGGGACAATAGCTTTGGTGTGACCTCCACTTTTGCAATCAATACACCCTAGTTCTTTAGGTTGTGTTTCTTTTTCCACTTTCAAATCCTTCATTCCAACCATGTCTCTCCTTAATGCTTGTATTATTCTTGATCACTTGTGGCTAGTTCTACTTGAACCATCATTCTCATCCATTTTTCTTTTAGATCATAGAGACATTTTATCTTCACTTTCTATGTCAATTGCTCTATTATATACTTCAACATATGATGAAAGTGGAACAACTTTCAATTTTTCTTGTTAAAGAGATCAAGCCTTCAATCAACCATCTTTTCTTTAAACCATCATCAACTTCTTTTTTTAATCTTTAAAGTAATTATAATATTATTTGAGTGTACACTATAAGTTCTTACACTTTCATTTTTACCTTTTCTTGCATTGTAGACTTTTTCTACGATTTCATTGTCATCTTGTAGTAGTTTGAATTATTTTTCGAAGGTCTTATTTAATTTCTCCAATGTTTTTTGGATTTTGGTTCAATCTTTGTGTACTAATCAATGGCCACACCTCTTAGGGTGATTAGAAAGAGTATAGCCAATATGCTTTATTGTCTTGGCTATTTGCTGCCCAAATAGTTACATAGGTCTCATAGTGCCTTATTGGATCCTTTGATACATTTCTTGTAAACTCAAATAGCTTTTGCCTGTCCACATTGGGGCTTGGTGGTGGAGTCACCATAGTTTAATTTAATGCTAATTGAGTGCGAGTGCCTAGAACTTGCTCCTTAGTGAACTTTGATTTAAAAGTTTTGGTGCTTTTTTGGCACTCTCATACTCGTGGAAATTGTCTACTCTTCTTGCAACTTCAACCTTTGACACTTTTTCCTTGAAGCTTTGGCCTAGTTTATTCTTTTATTAACAACTCTTAGATGCTTTGAACTTTGAAGGTTTCTTCTCATTCTCCATTTGTAGACGCTTGTCTCCCAACAAAGACCTTCCGAGGAGGTTGTATTGATTCTTTGTATGGAACTTGGTCTACAGTGTTGACCCATGTTTCATTTGTAATGGAAGATATCTTTCTATTTCCACCCACTTTCCTTGATATGGTTAATCATAGTGGGTTCAATTTTTTGATCTCTTTTCTCTTAACAATGACTTTCACTAATGCTCCAACGGTGTCTTATTCTTTGTGATGGATTTTGGCTTTGGATTTCCACTACTAGTGTCTGGTCTTCTTCATTGTTCTCTTTGCGTGTCTTGACCTCATGGTCTCTTCTCACCTTTATTGGGGTCAAAGGGCATGTATTTCTTAAATTGGACCCAACTTCTTTAAGATGATGATGCCATTGTTTACTCTTCTATTTGATGATGCTAACACCTAAAATAATGAACATTAATAACAATAAGCACAAGATAGAGTAGTAAAATATATCTTTATTAACATGGAGTTCTTATAGAAGTATACCAAAGATGACCAGCCAAGGATCAAACTCCCTTTCCTGACAAGATCTTTGTAAAATCCCAATGATTGCCAAGTAAACACAACCATTGACAATTACCAGGAACTAGTTTCTAATAACTTTCACAAGCCTACAAATCATTAACATGTAGTCAGGAATAACTAAATGAGCCAACATAATCAAGTCAAAATGCCCAAACTACTGTATGCTTGATCTAATTTTAGGTTTTTAGGATGTGGCCATTTGAAACTCTTCTTATAGAAGTATACCAAAGATGACCAGCCAAGGATCAAACTCCCTTTCCTGACAAGATTTTTGTAAAATCCCAATGATTGCCAAGTAAACACAACCATTGAAAATTACCAGGAATTGATTTCTAATAACTTTCACAAGCCGACAAATCATTAACATGTAGTTAGGAATAACTAAATGAGCCAACATAATCAAGTCAAAATGCCTGAACTATTGTATGCTTGATCTAATTTTAGGTTTCTAGGATGTGGCTATATTAAACTCTTGATGGCCATTTTTAGGGTTTTAGGTTTTTAGGATGTTTATTAGGTTTATTGGGGTCAAAGGGCATGGATCTCTTAAATGAGATCCAACTTCTTTAAGATGATGATGCCATTGTTTACTCTTCTATTTGATGAAGCTAACACCTAAAATAATGAACATTAATAACAATAAGAACAAGATAGAGTAGTAAAATATATCTTTATTAACATGGAGTTCTTATAGAAGTATACCAAAGATGACCAGCCAAGGATCAAACTCCCTTTCCTGACAAGATCTTTGTAAAATCCCAATGATTTCCAAGTAAACACAACCATTGACAATTACCAGGAACTAATTTCTAATAACTTTCACAAGCCGACAAATCATTAACATGTAGTCAAGAATAACTAAATGAGCCAACATAATCAAGTCAAAATGCCCGAACTGCTGTATGCTTGATCTAATTTTAGGTTTTTAGGATGTGGCCATTTGAAACTCTTCACTAATTTTAGGTTTTTAGGATCCCGATCCTGTATTGTAGTATGTAGTGACCAAATGTACTGAAACTAACAAGCTTCAATTTTAGTAATATTTTATCATTTGAATATATAAAGAAAATAATTGTGTAATCAGAGATTGACAAGGATAGAAAGTGTTTTGCATTGAACATTTTTGTTGAATGTTATATATAGAATATTGTGGCTAGACAAATTGTAGTAACAGTTTCTAACTTTTGAACGTTTCATTAGGAAATGTATGTAGCAAAGCTGTGAGTTCAGAACAAGCACTGATCATTATTGTGTCTAAATTATTGTATGGTGCCATGCTTAGTTATTTGGTACTCGAGTTTCTTGAGTGGTGTGAAATTGACTTATGGTTGATAATGGTACCATTCCATTTACATGGCATCCAGTAAAAGTATAAATGAAATTCAAAAAGTTGGGCTTAAAATGGGAAAAACCTGGCAAAATATTGGGAGCAGAATAACAAGGTTCTAATTGTAAAAATAGAGAAGAAAAAAGTAATTTCATGTCAAATATAATTCATATAGATAAATATTAAATATTGAAAATAGTTCTTATACATTAGAAGGGCTATATAGAAAGCATATGATTGCCCCCAAAACAGTAGGTTGTTCTGTTATGAAGCTTTGATGGACGTTTAATTGTGTGTAAAATTGTGTACTTATTTGCAAACACAACACTTACATAAAACATTAGATCAAGGTGTTAGTACATTAAAACTGAATCAAATTCAAATTAAACACCTCAAGAACGTTCTATTTCTTCCTAGTCATGAAGAACAATTAGATTATTTTTAATGCTCTTAGATTGCATATTCATATCTAATTGAATGATGATCATGAAATGGACGATCCTAGTTTGAAATGCACCTAATTATGAAAATTTGAGCAAATTGATGAAGATATATGATGAAATTGAGATGAATTATACTAAATGATGCTAGAGTTGATGCCAAAATGATGGGAAGATGCAACTACATGATCAAATCTGAGATTAATTCAAGCTGAAAATGATGTAAAATTAATGCAATTCTCCTAAATGAGCTCTCAAATGCACAATTGACTCTAAAATCAAACTAGCATGACCTACTTGCACATGATCTAGATGCCAAATGACTTGATTTGAGGTTGATTTTATAGATTTCCAAAGAGGGAAAATGAATTGATTTGAATTGAATGGTCAAGATTAATCCAATTTGAATTGAATGGTTGAGATATGTTAATGATTTGTAGCTTCAGTCGGATTATTCCAATCGATGAAATCAAATGCATAAGTGGCCTATCGGCCTTGAGCATTTGATCTCTATCCTTTTCTATATACTACTCTAATTAATTGCTATGATTATGGTTATCATAATGCATGATTAATAATTAGTATATTAATAATCATATATGTATTTATATATAATAATGTATATGTATATGTATATTATTATTATATATACATATATACATGATCGAGTTTAATATAATAATTATTAATCATGCTGTGTATTGATATTGAGTATCAACATTATATATTAATCTTGCTGTTATCAATAATGAATATCAATATCATATTATGCTATCGATAGTAAGTATCGATCATAATATGAATCGATAATGAGTATCAATATTGAATAAACATCAAATATATCGATTTGTAAATTGATGGAGATTAGTTTAAGTGATCGGTCATGAGACATGTCTCCACACACACACACACATATATATATATATAGACTGATTCAAATATCTTGCAATGTACAGAAATTGATAAGTGCTAAGCAAGATACAGTAGCGACATAACATATACTTACACAGTTTGGTATCAACTCATCAAAATATATCAGTGACATATATTGTTCAGATCGATATTGTCTTCTCATCATATCTCAGCAACATTATATTGATATCAATATTAAGATCATAGTAGATCGATATAAATTCATATTGAATTTATATTGATATATATCCAAGCTCTATTATTGTTATATTGTGATCAACATATCATATAGAATCTGCATATACATCTGGAGAACAGTGATTAAAATTTAAAAATTCCTATAACCTATAAATCTGATCAAAACTTAACAAGATTGAAAAAGGCATGTGATTGATCCTTGCACTTTTCTCCCATTGGTTGACTTTGCCAAGTAGACATTCCCTGTTAAATCCTTGTGTGCCATGTGGCATATGTATTGGAGGGAATATTAATGGGATATTTAATTAAATCAAAGATATTAATATCTCTAGCCATGTGATGAAATTTTTGCTCTTTATTTAATTAAATGGATAGGACATTAATTGCTTAGGACTATTGATGAATTATGTAATTAAATTGATTGAAGTTAATCACACAATTAGGGTTTAAGGTTCCTTTGATTTAATTGGATCAATTTATTGAAATTAATGATTTTATTTCTCTTGACTATTTTTGGGTGATTACATTTGCCCCTCTTTGAATCGATGTGTGGACGACACGTTGATTCAAAGAACATTTGATATTGTTCCTTCTTGTTGAGCGGATAAAATGATCGATCATTGATATCTAATATCTGATGCGAATCTAATGAACTAATGTTTGGATCAAATGAATAGTTTGATATGAGTCCCGAGGAAATTGTTCATAGCGTGGTGATGTTCAATTTGAATTTGTGTTTTGATGCGATGTTTGATAAGAGATTGTTGACCGAAACTAGGAGAACTAGTTTGATATGGGTTTTGATGAAACCGATTACTTGTCTGGACGACACTAATGATACTGATGCTGAGATAAGCGAGCAACCAATTTGATATGGGTTTTGATGAAATTGATTACTGTTGGAAGAATATTTTGATTTGAGAAGATCAACTTGATATGGGCCCTGATGAAGCTGATTACCTGATGATTCCCTAATAATGACACTATCTCTTTGATATGGTTCTTCATGAAAGTGATATGCCCTTGTCAAGAAAGTAGTCAAGATATTGACATTGATGAGTACGAGCGACTTGATGAGTTTGATGAAATCACTCACTTGTTGAGATTCAGATGTGAGATCATCAACTTGATATGAATCCTGATGAAGCTGATGTGCCCCTAGTGATGTGATTAGGTTCGATTTGATACGATCTTTGATTCGATAGAAATATCACTTGATTGATAATAATATTCGATTCGAAGATTGATGACTTGATCAACAAAGAAGATTATGATTTTGATTCATTGATTAGAAGATTTGATGACAAGATTCCCTTTGATGCCCCAAACTTGAAAGTTTTTTTAATTACGATGATTAAGATGAACAAATGCCCCGATTACGAAAATGACACTTTGATGCCTAATTATGAGAATTTGATGAGGATTTGATCCAAATGCGAAAATCCCCCTCGGGAGCTATGATGAACCCAAGCTGGCTCTTCTCAATTACTAATTTGAATTTATAATTTTTGCAAACCCTTTGCTCAGAAACTTTTAATTTGCAATTAAATTCAACTTCCACAAATTCAAAATAATCCAACCAAGACAAAATGACATTCTTTAATAATTTAATTGATTCTCATTTCTCATTACAAACATAATATATAAGCATTTCAATTAATATAAAAAATTCAAAGGCACCTGGCAATCCGAAAATGCTTGTAATTTTGTAATGTCTTTCATAAAAACATACCATAATTCTGTAATGCCTAAACTCCAGCCTGTACATTCACGACAAGATGCAATATCGTGAGGTTGGCTTGTTGTGTTGATGGTTTCAGCAAAAGTATAAATCTGACCCTGTTTCCCAGTCACGTGAGCAAACAATGAAGCTCCTCAAATTCCCAATTAAAAAATGCGGCCATGTAATTAATGTGGGTTTCCAGATTTTGTGAATTCAATCTCAATATAATTAATTCAGCATCTGCAAGAAGATCTCTGCCAATCTCTCAATCAATTATTAAACCTCAATCATGAAACAATTCAAAATCCTTAAGAACAAATGATTCACCTGTAGAAATAACTTCACCAAAAATCCAAACACCAATTTATTAATTGCAACATCAACAATTAATTAACAGCAGATTTTCCAATAAAAACAACCTCAGCAAATTCGAATGCAATTACCAAATGAAGAAATAGAGAATTCCTCCAAACAGTTTTAGAACTCTAGCAAGAAGACAAATCAAACCCCAGAATGAATAAATTGATTTGCTTGCAGAAAAAACTTCTCATAAACCCAATATACATCAGCATTGGATTTAATTTAGAATCAGCAGTTGCAAAATTCACCACCAATATGTGATGGCTCAAATTGCTAGAAGAGGAATCAGTCCTCAAAACCCTAACCGGTTTCTCACAGCCAAGAGACTTTATAAATTTTATCAAATCAACAATGAATCCTTGAAAGTGCTTTTTCGAGTAGAATATATAGTTTTTTTGGAAAAAACACAATTTCACTTTTTTCATTAAAAATGCTTTTAAATGACCTCTTCACTTTATAACATTAAAGTGATAAAGTATTAAAGTTATTAAATTAAAATAATTTAATATAATAACGATAACTTTAAAAACCAAAAGCCTCTGAATCCCGCTGACTGTACAAACTCATTTCCGACACCAGAGCCTCAAACGCCAACTGCCCTGCTAGAAATGACCCACAACCAAAAATAGTCAACTACTAAAAATATACTTACTATAAATAGTAAGTCTCTCAAACTGGAGATTCTTTGAAATTCGATCCTGAGACATCTAACACTCTGTGCACACACCTTGTTAATCCTGGCCATACCCCAAATACCACTTACTAAAAATAGTAAGTCAACCAAATTGACCCGAATGAAGAGCAGATCTGGTAAATTGAACGTTCAGAATGGAATCTCAACACTGGCTCCACAATCTGACCCCCTCTGAACACCTGATTAGCTTGCGAGGGTCGCCAAACCAAACTAATCCCAAAGTCTAAAAAAACGGGGACATTACAGGAACAAAATCGAAACATGTTTGCAAAAAATGGATGATATTGAAAAATTTGAATGATTTCGAAATGATTATAACGATGCTGGATCATTTCTCGATTGAGCTCCCGATAATGATACCTTGATGAATGTGATGAAAAAATGATATCAACTCATGATTTTGGGGTTAATTTGATTAAAAATGTGACAAAAATGGTGAAATAGGGTAAAAATACCCTTTTAACTATTCATCTTGATTTATACCCTCTGAGAATTGAGAATAGTTTTTGGCGACAAAAATGGTGATTCCAGTGGAGAAACATCGATTCGAGTTCATTCGTCGGCATTAGAGGCCTGCCCACTACCCTCCACTGGTATGTCGATCCATTAAACCTCTTTGTTGTTTAATTTAGCAAATTTTTAGATCTAAACCTTGGTTTTTGCGTTTTTTTTATGTTGAGTCGTTTTTGGTATGATGCGAATCGTTTTTGGGAAACCCTTGGATTGTTTTTGGCGACAGAAATGCCCAATACCAAAAATATCCTAACCCAATACCAAAAATGTTAATTCCCTTTGTCCCGTGTTTTTGCCTCTTAATGTAAAAAGGGCCAAAAGAGATAATTAAAAAATTAAAACCAGAGAAACTCAGGAAGCAGTATGGCGAATGTGTTTTACATTTATAAGTGTAAGGGTATTATGTAGTTGATAATTTATACAGCCCTACTTGATTTCTTGGGGTTAATCATGGGTTTTACATTTATGAGTGTAAGGCTATTATGTAGTGAATAATTGATACAGCTCTACTCAAGTTGTAGATGTGAATGTACTTGTCCATTCATCCTTCTAGTGATGTTTTTATACGTGAAGTCTTGTCATTATTTTCTTGTTGCCTTTGTCGTTGGTAATTCAAGTGTTTTTTTGATAATTGTTATTGCTCATACCTGTTTGCACTGACTCAGGAAACAGTATGGCAAATGTGGGTTGTGATTACGTGGGGTTAATCATGGGTTTTACGAGTGTAATGCTACTATGTATTAATCAGTCTAATGCTACTATGTAGTTGATAGTTGATACAGCCCTGGTCATGTTGTAGATGCAACTCTACTTGTAGTACATTCTTCCTTGTAATGAGGTTTTAATATGTGAAGTATTGTCATTGTTCTCTTGTTGCCTTTGTGGTTGGTAATGCACGTTTTATTTGATAATTTTATGACTTGTACCTGTTTGTACCGTATAAGTGATGGGTAAATAACATTCTACTTACTTTTTTGTGGTGTATTCTTGGCACATTTAAACTTGAAGTACACATTAAATGTTCTTACAGATCTGGAAAATAAGTACAACTAACTACTTCTAATGCTTGTATTTGATCTGGCATGAATCTGTTGCAAGATGACTGATTAATATTTGAATTTGTTAGCATGTGAACTTTCTTTAATGCCATTGTTTTGTAATTTGTATCTATGGCTTTATGTATTCTGCTTTTTTTAGTGCTTGCCTGTTTGGATTTACTCATTAAATTATTCTACTTTCTTGTAATACTCAGATATGTTTTAAATTTTGGTTGTTCGAGACTTTTAAACAACTTGAATCAGTTATAGTAAATTGTCATATCACTCAGACCTGTTTATCTTATTTGGTCATTTATCGACATTAATATAATTTATTATTTATATTCTCCTCATGGTGCATCAAGCGCATTCAGTTGATATGAAATGGCTGCCACTTGTGACCTGATTGTCTCTTATACTTCCTCTAACCAATTGTACCATTCCTACAAAACTATACTGACATGAGGGTGTTTTCTGGAGAAGTTTTCTATTTGTTTCTAGTTTTTGCAGTACCTGCATTTTAGGTTTCAATTGCTCAATCTCTTGAGGATAGATTGATGTACAGTAGGCTGTATATCCTTCCGAGATGCATTTAGAAAAAAGAGGAATCCATGCCACAGATTTTGAGTTAAGTGGCTTTTGTGAAGCCAACAAGTATTTAATATCTCAAATGAACTAATGTGCATCTATGCCTGAAGAACTGAGGTAGAAATCTGATGAGCGTTTAAAGTTGATTTTTCAGTGTTGTTCAAGTTCTTTTCATGATCTACATTGTTTGTCAAATCTTATGACTTTTATAGTTAGTAATTAATAGACCAGAGTATTAACCATCTATGGTGGTTTGCAGATATCGATTGCGTGCAAAGGTGGAAATACAGGATGCCTCAAAAGATATGGCTGCATGGCAACGATTTGGTGGTGCCTTGGTACATGAATCAGGTGTGAGTAAAGATGCTGATACAGAAGGCATTGGCTGGGGTGGTGGTAACGACTTATCTGGTTGCGCTGCTGCTCAAGGTTGTATTCATGGTTGGAAGTGGTTCAGGGATCCAAGATTGGTTTCACTTGGTTTCCGTGGAATCTTTCCATCAGATAGCCTACGTAAGAATCAGGCTATAGATTCCAGCATAGGTGCATCATGTTGGTTAAGTTAAAGCATTTTCTGTGGAAAGATCTGGTATTTACTTATATGCTGTTTCAAGCTTCATACTGATGTTTTAAAATGTCATTTTCTTTTCCAGCACCACTAGTAGAAGCTGATAAAGAAGTGGATGAGCAATATTATCTTTTGTGGAGGCTGGAGGAAGGAGTGCCAGAAGGTTCAGCAGAAATTCCTAAAGGTTCAATTTTTTCTTTTTATTGATGTTTATGCATGCTTTTTATCATAGCCTGGTACTTTTAGCCATCTGCTTAGATATGAGGCCCCAGATTGCCCAAAATCATATGTGAAACGTTGCAAGAAATATGTGAAGTCAATTGAATGTATTGGGTGTATGCTGTATGGAAGTTCTTAAGGATGAGCCGTAGAACTTTTTGAACATGTAGACATGGTGATAAATCAGTCTCCATTGAAGATGTCAGAATACATTATCCTGCTTGTGAGTTATTTAAGTTGTGTGCCACTCATAACTTGCTGGAAGTTCCTAAGGATGAACTGAGATTCTCAAGAACACAAAGCTTTTGCATTACAACTTAAATGATGAATGTGCTATAATAGTCATGTAAACCCAATTCGATTACATTGGCAACAGATTGGCTGGGTTGTCATTAAGTAGTGATCAACTTCAACAATACAGGAGTATTTAGAGGCATCTTAAGGGGCCACAATTTTTTCCTTACGAAATGTTTTTGTTATATAATTCAATATAGGATTTACAGATCACCATAGTTATATGTTATACTTTTTTGTGAAACTGTTAATCTGAAGGAAAAATTGTATTTTGTTACATAATGCAATATAAAATGTACAAACCACCATTGCTGTTTTCTGTATGTTTTTGTGAAATTGTTAATGTTATAAAAGATGTAAAGTGTTGACTCCCCATTAGATGATAAAATGGTTTTTTGAAAAGGTATATGATTTTTCAAAATATTTTCTTTGGACCACACCTCGTTAACTCTATTAAATTTAATTCTGCCATGCATTTGTTCTGTCGGATTCACCATAAAGATAGTCTACTTTGCAATGGCAGTTTCCAACAGTCTGAGGTTTTAAATGGAATCTAACCCTTCACATGGAATTTTTGTATCGGCCAAAGCCCATTAAATCTGCAATCTTTGACAGAAAATGTTAAAAAAGATCAGAATGGTAAAGTGCTTGTGATGATCTCTTGACCTGTTTAATTTTTATATCGTAGAGGCATTTTACTAACCAATATAAAGATAGAAAAGTTGGCATTTACAAACCAGGAAAATATCCATTCAGGTTCATATGAAACAAACCTGTCAATAACCTGATTATAAGAAATCTTATCTGAATACAGAGGCCATCCATTGTCAAATGAAGGCACTCGATTTTATTAGAGGGCAGAACAACAACAGACAGATCTCAAAGACCTACATAGATGTAACAACTGAATGCCAGAAGTATGGGGATGCCTAGTAACCTCAAAATGCAAGGAACAACATTTGAACAGGCAAACGACAGAGGAACAGGGTTGTGGGGGAATAAGGAATGGGAACATGCCCTTGGGGAAAATAGTACAAGTTTTGAATTTCTCTCTATCATAATATAATTATTGTTAATAATAGTAATTTAACTTCATGACATAATCTCAACGCAACCTAGCAGTTTGACCTTGGCTCTTTAACCTTGATTTAATTATTTTTTGTAAGTGCATATGCAGTATACATGAGTGATAAAAATTTATGTTTGATATATCTTTGCGATTTATTAAATGAACCTCTTAGTTCCCTTGCCAAATTCACTAATTTGCTATAGCCGTACAGGTCATGTGAACTTGTACAGCTATTGCTTTCCTATTTAAATCCAAACAATTTAAGGACAAGGTTGATCCATAGCGCACTAGGTTGATAACCCTAGTGGTTCATCAACCATGCATTTGAGATTTTGGTTGTACTTTATATTCCTAACAATCTTCTCTAATGGCTGTTATCAAGCGTGCAGCAGTATGAAATGCTAAAACAATAAATGAAACAGCTTATATAAACATTTAATAATAGAGCGCAATCACAAAAATTGACACATAACACCTTAGTTATCCTTATGAAAATACGCACTTCGAGAAGGATATCTCTTGGCTTATTATATATATATAAAGTATATATAAGCTAGTAGTTGCGACGCATAATGAAAGATATATAGTGAGAAAATAAAGGAATTATATACAGTTAATCTACAATAGTAAACTATATAGTGAGAAAATTAAGGAATTATATGTAGGGATTGATTAACACATTGAATTAATTAATTTGATTATGGTTAGCATTTAGCATTAGCGTTAGGGTTAGAGTTTGGTTTAGATTTATTATTATGATTTGGATTAGGGCTTCGTGTTAAAGTTGGGTTTATGGTCATGGTTACAAGGAGAATTATGGTTATGGTTAGGGTTTTGATTATAATTACAATAGGTTTCAGGTTTGGAATAGAGTTTTGGTAAGTGTTAAGGGCAAGGTTGAAATTAATATTAGGGTTGGGATTGTAATGATAATTAGGTGAAGGGTAAAGATTTAGATTTGGCCAAGGCTATGGTTGGTTTAGGGTTAGGGTCAAGTTTAGGATTAAGGTTAATATTAGCATTATGAATAGAATTAGGTTTAGGTTTATAATTATGGTTAGGGTTAATATTAGGGTTAGGGTTTAGTGTTAAATTTTAATGTTATAAGTTGAATAAAATAATATAATTAAGATTAGGGTTAGCATTTATATCATGGTTAGGGTTAGAATTTTATGTTATGCTTAGGATTATGTGTAGGGTTTACATCAAAGTTAGGGTTAGGGTAGCTTATATATAGAATAGTAAATTATATAGTGAGAAAATAAAGGGATTATATATAGGGATTGATTAAGACATTGAATTAATTAATTTGATTAGGGTTAGCATTTAGCATTAGCGTTAGGGTTAGAGTTTGGTTTAGATTTATTATTATGATTAGGATTAGGGATTAGTGTTAAAATTACGAGGAGAATTATGGTTAGGGTTAGGGTTTTAATTATAATTACAATAGGTTTCAGGGTTGGAATAGGGTTTTGGTAAATGTTAAGGGAAATGCTGGAATTACTATTAGGGTTGGGATTGGAATTATAATTAGGTGAAGGGTTAATATTTAGATTTGGTCAGGGCTATGGTTTGGTTTACGGTTAGGGTCAAGTTTAGGATTAAGGTTAAGATTAACATTACGATTAGGATTTGGTTAAGATTAGCATTAGGGTTAGAATTTATATCAGTAGGGTTAGGGTTAGACTCAGGTTTAGCATTAGCATTAGGGTTAGAGTTTGGTATAAATTTATTATATTAATTAGTTTAGGGTTTAGTGTTATGGTTGGGTTTATGGTCATGGTTACAAATAGAAAGTTAATGTTATTTTTTAATTGAATATTTTTATAAAAGTTGAATGATGAAAAAATTAAAACTATTTTATATATAGATATATAAGCTAGTAGCAACAGACATATTATTTAACTCCTAGACCTAATTACGCCCTAACTCCTATTAAACTATATCATTGACCCTAATTGAACTATACCATTAATTATATCCTTACCTTAATTTAACATAAATCCTAACTAAATCATAATTGCTAAAATTTAACATAAATCATAATTGCAAATTAAATTTGAACATTTATGCTATTAACTCTAACATTATTTTAATTGTAACCTAGATAAAATATTTCTCTTGTAAGTATCACTGAATCCCGTTAAATATTTATTTACTTTAACATATTTGAAATACATTTCTATATTTATTTTTGCTAATCCAACTTATATTATACCTTATAAAAGTTCTTTTCCCCTATACTAAAATTTTAGATAGATATTTTTTTAATTTATATATGCTTCCTTAAGCCCTAATTAAGGATTTGATCTACTTTTTATTGGCGGTTCATCATTATTCTCTTGACAATAGGATTGGACATTTAAAAAAATATTTGTAGACCACTATGATTGAATGATATCAATACATATGCTATTAACTTTGATGTGTTATTTAATCTTTGTGTCATTCAATGATTCCTTTCATGATGGTCTAATGGATTTGTACATTTTAAAAGTTTATGCTTGTAGTGGAAGAGACATGCATTACATATCATTGTTTATTTTTTGTCTATTACTTTTAGTTATTTTATTTAATGTTGAATTGTGGAGAATTGGATATTTCTATAATTAATAATTAAAAAATAAAAGAATTATTTCAATATAGAAACATAATACATCTTTATTTAATTTATTTGAAATATAAGAGAAAATTTAAAATATTGATTAATTTTTTATATGAAAAATCTGATATAGTTGATAGGAGAAATGAAAGAAAACCCACAAATTTTATTTTATATATATATACGGAGAATATAAAATACAAAAAAGGTGAAAAATTAATTTTAAGAATTCATATGGAAAGAATTTTATTCAAAACTAAAAGCAAATTGAAGATAAATTTAAATAATTAAAGTAAAACTATTATCAAATTAATAAAATTTTGTAGGAAAAAATTTATTACCATTTCCAATAATTCAAAATATGTAGATTTTAGTAAGTTCTTAAAATTAAATTTATTTTCATTGTCAACAATTCAAAATACTTAAATTTTAGTAGGTTTATAAAATTAAAATTTATTTTATTTGATATTTTTTAACATATATTTAGTGAAAAAAATTAAAATGGTGATTATATTCTATTTTAGTGAACTGATTTTTGAATTATGATTGGCAAAATTTTAATTTTAAATATAATTTTGTTGAATTTTCCTTTTTTGGCATCCCAAAATGATCTTTCTTCTAACTTTGGCATTTCTAGTAGAGGCTATGAAAACTACATTGTTGTAGCAAAGAGATATAATAGAGTTATTTGCTACAATTCAAATAGTGTTTTGTAATGTTCATTTATTTTCATGTCACAAAACTAAATATATATGTGATTCAAAACTAAATATATATGTGATTTGAAAGTAAAAGAAGAGATGCAACTTAAAAAGAAAGTGCATGCTTTTGTTGAATCCATGTCAATAGAAAACACTCTTGAATGAAGCATTGAACCTACACAAATAAAATGATAACTTAGATAAAATTAATCAACCTAAAAAAATTATTGATATGCTTTATTGAGTAATTTGGCTAAAACTCACAACTTTTATAAAATTCTAAAATACATGAAAGTTAAAATGCTTAATTATTGTTGTATTTCAAAGATTTAATTTTCATTGTAATCAATCTAAGAAAAATGCACATAAGAATCACCTCTTCTTTACTGACTTTCAATTTGAATGCAATATTGTTAACCTATATAAGAACATCTAATTATCTCATATTAACATCTATCTATTTATATAGAGGATGTATCTAAAGAAATTTTGTTTGGCAACAACGAAAATTGAATTCCCTCATTTATGTTAATTAATGAAATAAAAGTTTTAAAAGAATTAATAGAAAGAGACCATCAATCTTATCTTTACGATTTTTCTAATTTGATCCCTTAAACCTTGGACTTTATCATCTTTTCTCATTATTTTTACGGAACATCATTGTCTATAAGACTATTTACTTTCTAGATTAAAAAATTAAATACATTTAATTGAATCCTTGTATTGTATACTTAAATTCTTAATGCATTTGAGATAATATAACTTTAAAACCCTTCAAGCACACTTATTCTATATATTCACTCATTTTTGAAATAATTATTTCATCTTAAACTACATTTACATATGAAAATGACAATTTTATGTTACGTCTCCATCTAAATGATATGTCTATATCACTAATAGCATCATTATTTTCTATGGCTAATAACACTATTTGAATGATATGTTTATATCACTAATATAAACTAAATCCTTATATCTTTAAACATCAACATACAACGTACAAATTCTTGTGAATTAGAAAAGGAATAAATAAATAAAAGATTTTAATAACATCTACAAGACCAAAGCAACCTATACAATTTTAAAATAAATTATGACAAAATTAAATCTATTCTCACATCTGTATTAAATGTCGTTAATATGTCATCAAGCTGAACAAAGAAAAAATAACCGATGGAATTAGAAATTTCAGTGTGGGGCTTAGTAGGATAGTGGCTGAAGTCTCTTTCCCTCGATCTAATCATTACTTATGGGAGCATAGTCTTGAAGCTTTCACCTCTAAAATCTTGTCTTGGTTATTGCTTTCCCTGTGTCTAATAGCCTTTGGGCCCCTGCAATCATCGACTTATGGGCCCCTTTTTTCTTTTTAATATTTTCTTGCATTCCATGATTCATTCTATCCTTAATATGTTAATATTTATTGATCATTCATGTATAAAAAGTTGATTAAGTTTACATTCATATGAGAAAATAAAAATATCAATGATATCAATAGATGTTTAATTTAGAGGTGAAGTTGAATGATTATGAAGGAGTCTAATAGAAATAAAAAAAACTTAAGATTATTATTGATTAGTAACTTTCATAATTGAATTTTCTTTATTTCTCCTTTTAAACAAAACAAAACAAACAAAAAAAATCTTATAAAAAATATAAATCTTCATAAAAATTAAATGAATCTAACTTTTATTTTTTAAAATTGAATTTAAAATTGTACTATTAATAACATGTCACCTATACATCAAACATTACAAAAATTCCCAATTAACCACTTCATCAATGAAATTAGATGAAATAGATCATAGGAGACGAATTTGTCTCTCTATTTGCTACCCTGCAAAACATCAGAACATTTCACAGCCAAGGTTTAAAGACTGATATCATATCTGTTCTATTTACTAAAAACTTTTTAACTAACAGTTAAAAATGGCGTTTTGAAGTTTGATGCACATCGTCAGACAAACTTTACAATTTACTTTACGATTACAAGTGGTTTGAAAATACTCCAGTTCTTTGAGCCATCTTTTATCTTTGCCGTGTTTCGGCCATGGCGGATGCTGAAATCCGTCAAAAGTAAAAACTTTGTGGCAAAAAATGAATTAGTGTAACCTACAGGAAATCTGAAAGCGCAAAATACAAATTTCTTTGAGATATTTCCATTCAACAAATAGTTTGCAGATCCCATGACGCAGAATAATCTCCGTCAACAAACGCCTCTAGATTCACAACATCCCACGCAGTGGCCGCATCATCATCAGAGGCTGCAAATTGCGCGTATTCCACAAAATCATCCTCAAAATGCCAGTTGTCAAGAAACCCCTTTTGGTCTGTGTTTTCTGCAAAATCAGAACAAGAAGCACAAGAGAGAATTAGAAAAAGATATAGATGGTGAGATAGATTAATGGAGAGACAAGGAGATATAGAGAGAAGGAGAGGAAGAGATAAACAAAGGGACAAATATTTAGTTGACCTAAATATTTAGTTGAAGCACAAGAATATAGAATAGATATAATAATAATTAATTATTTTGAAAATAAATTTTAATATATGATAAAAATATAAATTATAGAAAATATATGATAAAAATATATTTTATTATCAAAGAATACATAATAATAATAAATATCATTAATATAAGTTAGTAACTTGAATAGTCCTGGAGATAATCGAAAATGGCTATGTTGTCGAGCGAATGGATTAAAGTGCATATTGATTTCTTCCGGAAAATGAAATACCCTCTTTATCCATCGATTTAACTTAGAAGGAAATAATTCTAGAATCGATATGCGCCTCTTGCTAATCCTGAATTTTGTGAAGATTTTATTCTGTGTAATTTCACATAAAATATTACTGATTCAAATAAGGAGAATGAAGGGTTTCTCTGCTTGCAACCCTCAATTTTTAAAGATGAGGATTGGATCGTCGCTAAATCTTGCAAGTCTAAGAGAAGATCTAATCAACAAAATGTGCAGGGTTTTCATTCCAGACACTCTTGGAATAAACCCTTTTCCAGATTAGTCAAGCACAAACTGCTCCCTAAGATTTGCGATCAAACATCTAAAATGACCTATGATGTTATTAATAATATGAATGAAATTTCTCTCTAGGAATGATATTTATACAGAGGGCCTATGGAATCATTGTAAATCAACTGGTCTTTTAGCGAAATGGTTTGGTTCAGAATCGTCTATGACCAATGTCGTTAAATGGCTTCGGGAAGCCCTTGCTCCCAAGGTAAGTATAACCCTACTTGCGAATAATTGTCTTTACCTTGAATGCAAATATTTGTGTTAGAAAAAGATAATTAGAAGGTGAACATATTTTTTATTAAGGGCATGTTATTAAATTTATGAATTGGAAACCCAATATAAACCCTGATATGTTTGATAATACTATTGTTCCTAAATGGGTTAGCATTCTGAATATGTGTGTAGAAACTGATGCATAGTAAAATCATCTTACAATTAGGGGATAGTATGGGTGGATCTGTAGGGTTAGAAAAGGATTAGCTTAATTCCTTTGAAATTAAAATCCTAATTCAATCTAAGGCTAACTCAAACTCTTTGAAACCTATCAAATTTATTACTAAAAGATCATCTATGATTGAAAATCTATAGTGGCAAAATTGATAGCAATTTTTTTTTACTTTCACCTACTCACCCAAGTCGGGAAGTAGATTCAAGATTGATTGAAAGTATGACATACCTTAACAAACTTTTAATAGAGCAGACACATCCCTCTAATATCAATAAATCACCATTTATTTTAGATTTAGAGGATGAAGAAATTGTGGATTTTCCCATTTTTCCAAGTATACAATATGCCCTCCCTAATATCTCCTTTAATGAAGTAGGGGGATGTTTTCATTTTATTAATACTGATCCACAACTAAGTAAGGCAGTAGGCATAGATGATATTAGTACTCTCAATAATCTAACCGAAATTAATACCCAATTCAGTTTTGGCATCCCTAGAAAATCAAACTTTGGAGAAGATTTCAATTTCTATAGAGGTTGTTAGTATTGCTCAAAGGAATAATAAAGAACCTGATAAGAGCTTAACATATATAAATGATGTCCCAATAGATATGGATAAATGTAATAAAGATAGTGACTGTTCCTCAAATAACAAAATGTCAATAGATATTAATGATAAGGAGAATACATCTTTATCAAACGAAGTTGAGCATAATATTAAAAATATCTCAAATTTTGAACCAAATGTGGACTCCCAAGTAGAGAAAGATGTTAATATTATTTCAAATTTTATTTGGGAATCTTTGGTAGATGAATTAATGGAATTGTTTATTAATGAGATATGTGATAAAGAAGAAATCGATAGGCAAAAAAGACTTCTCATCGAAGGGATAATGAAGTTAGACTATGAAATAATGCTTTCAGAATTATTATCAATTGAGGATGATATAATATCACCAGATCAAGAGACAAAAAGTTACATGTTGACGATTCAATGAGCTTGGGAGAGAAGGATTATGAACTTAAGGATTCCTTTTTAGACAACTCAATAGATATAGCTAATATAATAGAGCAGGTTTATAAAAATTGTGCAATTGCAGACGCTGGAATAGATTTAGAGACCATAGAGGAGTCAGTAGAAATAGCCAACAATATAAAATATAATAATCAAATTATGGAAGGCATTAGAGAGGGTCAGACTCCCTGTTCTTCGGATTTAAAGAAGGAATTTGCTGAAGAGATAGTGTGTGCTAAAATGTTGACACACTTCTATGAGTCATTATATCCAAGATTGCTCAAGAATGAGGTCTCAAATGGCGACTCATAGCTCTCTATTCATGGAGTGCAAGAGTTTATAATAGAGACCCGAGCAGTTTAGACCTAGTTTGTGCCCATGCAAGTACACCATAAAATCAGAAATTCAAAGAGGAAAAACAAGAATGCTAGTCTCCATGATCATCAAGTATGCATGAAAATGAAAATGGAAGCTATTCTATATGATAACAATGCATGAAAGAAAACTAATCTATGAAAGGAAATATCCAAAATTATTCTATGAAATGAAATATGAATATAATCTAACATGCAAATGCAAGAGTAATCTAAATAGATTGCCATGGATGCATGAGAGAAGAAGACAAGAAAAAGAGAAGTTGCAATGTTCAAGCTCAAGTGCTCAAACTCTCCAAAATCACTCTCCAAACCTGCAGCATAACAATGACATAAAATCTAGACCCCTAAATGAGAATGAGAGGGCTCCTTTTAAAGAGCAATGAATGGTAGAGATTAAGAGGCAAAATCCAAGGGTGGAGAAAAATTCGCATTTTGACTTTGGTGCACAAGATTCTCAAGAGGCAAAATCAATGGACATGGTTAAGAGGCAAAAAGATGTGGAGTAAGTGCACAAAGATGGGGGACCAAAAAGAGGGTATAAGATGCCACTTTTTCCCTGAAATCAAAAAACTCTAAACTTCAACAAGAAATTGAAGATAGTTAGACTCAAAATTTTAAGATGCAACAAAAGCAAGAGTTGTAATACTCTGAATCTAGTTCCTAAACTACTAACTTATTTTAAAAATGATGCAAATTAAGGCCCTAAAAAAGGGGGAGCACAAAAAGTGGTCCTATTTTTTGTGAAAAAACATAACATAGAGTCTGGTGTGCTCTCGCTAAAATGTTAACTTTTTTTTTGAATTTTTTCAATCGCTCCAGTGAGAAGTTAGCTAACACCACGTAGTTTATCTCAGAATTTTTTGGTAATTTTTTGACAAATGTATAATTTTTGATGAATTTACGAAGTGCACACATCCTGAAAATATGAAATTTCTGTGTGCTCCCCCTAGAAATCATTTAAAACTAATCAAAAATTAATTTTTATTTTTTTTAAAAAGTGTGTAGAATGGAGTCTAATTTCTAAAAATGTAACTTGTTGCAAAATTCGATGCATAGTATGTATTATGAAAGAAACCCATAAAAATATTTGTCAAATGTGGGCCTTTACTATCCACTACTATCATTCAATTGTCGAGACCTCTCTTCTTAAAATACGAGACCTCTCTATAATTGGAACTCCTCACCGCTCTCTCATATTCAATAATAGCTTGATCTCTGTCAATTTTGGTTAGGGATTTCTTTCTTAGGTCAAAAAATTCTTCTATACATGCCCTAAAAATATTTACCAGAGGTGAGCCATCTGTTCTTATCATTATCATTCTAGTTTCTGGCCTATAGCACTCGACTAGAACATTCATCAACTCTACATTTGTATGGCACTATGACCTTTGCCAAGTCCAACCTCCAAGGATTGCACCTTGGTTCCTTTTCATCTCGGTTTGCATAGAAAAACTAGAATAAGGACCTACCAAAGACTGGAATGGTAGAATCTCTACATTCCCTCCATTCATCTGAAAATACATTCTTTGCACTTGTATCTGTCGACCCTGGGAATAGGCTAAGCAATGTGTTTTGTGGGGGTTTCTCTTTAGGCACTTTTGCTTTCTCGAAAACTTCCTTCTTGATATCTACTTCCTTCTTCTTAGTCATTTTCTAAAAATACAATAAGTTACAAGCTGGGTGGAGAATTTTACTTGCCGGTTTGAAGTGTGCAAGCTTGTGTCTTCTCAACTAGCTTTGTTCGCTCCACTAGCTCAGCTCGATCTTCAATGTTTTTGACAATCCGAGCCAGATTAGTAAATCTTTTATAATTGAAAAGTCTTAATGCCCATTAATTTCTATACTCCTCATGAGACATTTTGTATGTGCAAAATATCTGTCAGGATGCTCAACCATTAATTCGGCCACCCTTCATTAAATGTTTCACTTGTCACCATTTCACAACTCACTAATATGTCCTCCGCGAAATAGTGAAAAATCATTGTTTCACTGTCCTACTTAATGTTGCCTTCAAAATAGTGAGAAATCGCTATCACGCAAGCCGTACTATATAATCCTTGCAAAATTGTGAAAAATCATCATTTCATAACCTATACTTTCTGTCTTTGCACCAATGCAAAACAATTTCATTTCACAACTACCAATTCCATAACCCATGAAGTAGCGAAAATGGTTATTTTTTCTTGTTTCCAAGGTGATTTCATATTTTAATCTTTTCAATATGCCTTTACTCCTAATTTATGAATAACCTTTACATTTCAAGATACCAAATTAAAAAAATAATTGGATTTCCTTGATTCTTTATGTTTAGAATATTTGTATGAATGATGACTTCCTTGTGTAGATTGATTTACAAATGAGATATATGGTAGTTCTTCCACTAGAGATGTTTACTCCTTTATTATATATTATGTGTATACTTTTTGTATGACATGTTCGTTAGCCTATACCCCCATGAGTATTCATTGCTTGAGTGTTTGGGCTATGTGACTATCTTCATGTGCACGATGAGTGGACCTATGAATTCTACATGGCCAAGTGGTTTCTTAGAACTACTTTTAAGAATTTGAGATCTTGGCCTCATAAAATAGCCTTACTATATAATCCTTGTGAAGTAGCAAAAAATTGCCATTTCACAACCTTCACTCTCTGTCTTTACACCAATGTGAAAAATCACCATTTCGCAACTGCCAATTCCATGACCCGCGAAGTAGCGAAAATGGTTCTTTTTGCTTGTTTACATGGTGATTTCACATTTTAAGCTTTTCAATATGCCTATACTTCTAATTTTTTAATAACCTTTACATTTCAAGATGCCAAATAATAAATTTCAAAAATAATTATTTTTGCCTTTCCATGGTCAAGTTTTGGTCTTAGTCCTATGTTTTGAAGATAGTATTATTGTATAAGTCTTTTAATTTTTTTGACTCATAATTCGCCCACAAAATTAATGTTATACTATATTTTTTTTTAATTCGCCAATATATATTTTTGTAGTTTTGAAAAAAAACACAATTCGCCCATATTTTTCACATAGTTTCAGGGAGCATGAATGATTCACCAATTGAGATTATTATTTTTTCTTTGTAAACTAAAATTTTTCGCCAATAAAATTAATATTTTCCTCAGTAGTTTTACAAATTTTGCCAAATTTTTACACCTTTTTTGAAGGGGGGTTTCTTAAAGATTACTTTGTCAGTTGGTACCCCTATGGTAACCGGTTGCAAATTGTCAAAAGAAGATGACACTAAGGAAGTGGATGAGACTCTTTATCGATCCATGATCGATAAGATACATTATGTAGTGCACAATAGACTAGACAATGCACATGCAGCTGGATTGTTGGAAAGTTTTTCTTCTAATTTGAAGGAATCACATCTAATTGTTGTGAAGAGGATATTTAGATATCTCAAGGGAACTAAAGATTATGGTCTTTAGTATGGACATAAATGTGATTTTTCATTAAGTGTCTTTACTAATGCAGATTGGGTAGTGAATGTTGATGATAGGAAGAGGCACTAGTGGTGGCACATTATTTCTTGGAGATAGGCTTGTGTCCTAGACAAGCAAAAAACATAATTGTATATCACAATCAATTGATGAAGTTGAATATGTTGCTGCTGCAATAAATTGTACACAGGTTGTGCGGATTAAGTAGATTTTGGAAGGAATTCAGGAAAAGGTAATCGAACCAGTGGTTATCTATTGTGGCAATACAAGTGCCATTAATATTTCTTAAAAGCTAGTGATGCACTCTAAGACTAAGCATATAGCTATAAAATATCACTTTCTTAGAGAACATGTACATGAGAAAGAAGAAACGTTGGAATATGTGCGAACTAAAGAATAGGTTGCTAATATTTTCATGAAACCATTGCCTAAGGATTGTTTTGAGTATCTAAGAGGTAGGCTAGGGGCCATTCCAAATAAGATGCAAATGCATCAATCCAAGTGCATTCCAATGAATATCTTTATGATTGGATTGATGTAGTGAGGTTACATCGTAGGGGGAGAAGTCTGTGATGTGTTGTGTTGAGTCATATTATACCAAATAGATTTCATCTGTGTTTGACACTTTTGGCATTGTTGTCAAAGGGGGAGAGAGTGTATGAGATTGAATGTATGTAAAGAATATTGTTAAGAAGCTCAATAAAAGGGGGAGTAATTGTAAGATCAAGTGCTAGTCAGAATTGGGAACATTTGTTTGTTTCCAGTGTTGTTGGTATTGATGAGAGTATTGTCATGAAGACATGGAGAGAGAAGTGTTGCCATCAATGCCAAAGGGGGAGATTATTGGTATAACTGATGCTAACTGATGAAGTGATTATTGATGTTGTAGTGAGATAGATTTGATTGTATAAGGATCAATTATTGAGTTGTCATTGATGTCAATAATTGACTTAGTGTTACTAGTATGTTGTTGAGTATATGAATGATGATCAAAGTGTTTCGGTGAGCTTTAGTTGTAGTGATTCATATGAGAAACCTAGTAATGTCTCAGAATGTTAAATGCATGACTGCTACTGTTGATATTGACCAGTGAGTAAGTTATGATCAGAGGAAGGTTAACATTGCAACTGCTAGAATAATTAATGATAGGCGATAGGTGATTTATGTGGTTTGTCAAATCTGTGTTATGTATTGTAATGCGGTTACAAGATATGGTTGCCAATAGTGTTTGGATGCTATGGTTTCAATCAAAACTATTTTGGATGATCAAAGAGGAAGATAAAAGATTGGAGAACGGAGTTAAAACTATTAACAGGTTGAAGTCATGTTAAAGTTCTTTGATCGGTGATCGGTGAACGTGTTGTGGTGATCGAGGTTAAGGTAGCCATGAACTGATAATGTGTATTAAAGATTGAAGATGATCTGATATGGCATTACATTATTCGATGCTAACGTGTAGAGAAGATTCAAGAAGATGGAAATGTGTAGTCAAAACATGTTTGACTCTTGGATTCAAATTTCTATGCAAATAATTGTGATAGCTGACGTGGTATAGGAAATTTATTGAATACATTAATATTGTTGTATGATGTGTTGGATCTAACATCAAAGATTGAATGGTGAATCGTATGTCATTTAAGGCAATCCTAAGGTGGTGGAAAACTTAAGGGCTTGATGAATAGTATATAAAGGATGAAGTTGATAGTTTTGAGTGTCGATTGTTAGAGTAATATTTAGTTTACTTACTAATTAAATCATATTGATTTAATTAGTTAAGTTATTACTCTTTAGTGCTTAAGCTTTCTCTTAGGTGCATTAATAATTAATTCTTTTTATTAATTATTAATGTGCAACCTAGCTTTTTTAGGCTTTAGGTTTTTGTTCACCTTTATAGGTTGAACCTTGTAGTAATTCTTTTTTCATTAACTTGGATCATAATTTTGCTCTCACATTTTGAGTAACTTCTGAGTTTTGCCTTTTGCTTCTTTCTGCTTCTCTCCTGTAACAAGTTATTTGCATGTAGGTATTCTTGGTGTTATGTGGATTTGTATCTCTCAAATCCTACATGGTATCAGAGCTCCCCTGCTGCTGCCTGTTCTGGTGTTTTTGAAGCAGGTCTTGAGGTTAAGGGAGAGTTTTCTATTGGAGGCATTTTGGGCTCCAACTGACCTCACCAATGGATTCAAAGGATTGTTCAGATGAATTTTGATATAAAATTTGACCACCTTTGGGCACCGAAGCAATCTGAGGCAATTATTTTTAGAACCAAGACCGTACGACCCTGGCATGATTATCAAGGCGCGAGATGCTGAGATTTGAGCACAGAAGGTACGAAGATGGCTTTTTTCCTATACAGATAGTTTTGACTACGTAGTGGGTGGTTTTTTGGTGCCGCAAGGGGTTTTTTTGAAAATTTTGAAAATTTCGGCATTTTCAGAATCCGGTGCCACTCTAGAAAATTGGCACCCATTTTTGAGAAATTTTTGCAAACGGTATCGAAAATTGAAGTGTGATATATCGTTGGAAAGCTCTTTCCGAGCCTAATCCAACCATGTTGGTTTTATTTTCAAATTTTTTCATTTGATCAGATATTTTTGGTGTCAAAGTGGAGGCATCTGAAAATCAAGTTTTTTTCTTTATTTTTTTTGTGTGCTTACATACTTATTTGAAGTGTACGGGAGATAATATAATACTTTGTGGGGGGGTGTAAATTCTATTTCTGTCATTTATTTCAAAGAGACCCTTCTACTTCTGTCTACTTTCTCTCAATGGCAGACTCTTCTGTCGCCCGTCTTACACCTCACAGCTACCACACTTGGAAAGGACAGATGACCAGATTGCTTATGGCAAAAGGGTTATGGTCATGCCTCGATGTGGCTCAGCCAGTTCTACAATGACCTTATGCAGAGAAATAGGATGGATGAGGCAATGGGCCTCATTGCATTGAATATTTCAGATGGGTTGTTATTCCACCTGGATGGTTTGACCACACCTAAGGATATGTGGAACAAGTTTTCCACCTTGTTTGGCACAATGAATCAGTTCAAGGTTCTCCAGATAGATGCAGAGTTCACCTCCTTGGTACCTGAATCATTCACCAACATTGAGGACTTCTTGATGAAGTTCAAGTCTCTTTGTTCTATTTTACAGGTTGCTGGAAATACGAAGTCAGATGATGAGTGTATCTTTCTGATACTCTCAAAGCTTCGCGGTCCTTATCAGATTTTCACTTCTACCTTCTACTCCACTATGGATGCACTAGGTGCACGACATGTTATGCCCTCTTTTGAGACCTTCTGTGATAGGTTGACTCATGAGCAGTCCAAGCTCAATCAGATGGATTCACTTATAGGTTCACAGTCATAGGCATTGCTTGCCAAGACACCTCAGGATACACAGAAGCAGAAGCCGAAGCAGATATCTGATTCCTCTTCTCAGCACTCTACTGGCCCACCATCTTCTTCGAAGAAGGAGAAACATAAGACTGAGAGCCCTACATGTTCCTATTGTCAGAAGGGGCCTCATGATGAGTCACATTATTTTCAGAAGAGATTTGATGGCTATGATAAACAGATTGTAGATTTGCAAGCTCTTCTTGAGAAGAGCACTGTTTCCTCTCCATCCTCTTCTACCTCACAGGGGTCTGCTTTTTTGTCTTCTGCCTCATCTTCGACCTCTGGACAAGATTTTGGATAGGGTCATGCATTACAGGCTTCCATTGCATCCCCTTCATAGGTCCCTTGGATACTGGATTCTGGTGCTTCTCACCATATGACATCTTCTCCAGAGATCTTCTCTTCTTTTGAGGCTTCTCCAATTCCTCACATTCTCATGGGGAATAACACTGTTATGCCAGTTTGCAAGAAAGGTTTTGTAGGCATTCATGATGGTACATTCAATAATGTATTATATGTTCCATCTCTGTCTGCAAACCTTCTCTCGATTTATCAGATTACACTTAGTGGGTCAGGGAAGACAGTTGAGTTCACGATAGATTCAGTCTTCATCTGGGATAGTGCGACAGGAGGCATTGTTGCTACAGGGATAGTTGATCATTCCACCCGTCTCTACACCTTTTCACACTTTGGTCCATCATCTCCATTATCGGAGCACAACTCTCCTCTTCCGCGAGTGCATCATGTGGGCCAGACAGGTCACTTGAACCTCTGTGTTGTTCCTGAGACCACTTCTATGACTGCCTCACCACATCTTGTTGAGGTTTCCTCTCTTCAGAAAGACTCTTTTTCAGCACTGCCAGACCCTCCAACTCCATTCATCGAGCCACCAGGTGCAGTTGTTGAGGATTCTAGAGAGGACATTCATCTCCTCTCTCTTGACAGTGTCAGCGCACCTGTCATACCACCTACATTGGGGATTCCCTTTCAGGATTCTTGTGTCTACTCCTTTCAGCATTAGCTTGGCCTTCCAGTGACACCTCATCTTTCGAGGTTACCTCTTCAGTGTTCACTGCCTTTCACTCCTTTGTATTGGAGTCATGGTGGTTTGTTCATCGATCCAGGGGTTCTTTCATTCCGGGGGGCTTTGGAGCCTTGACCCTCTCTCATGGGGGGGGGGGGGGGGTTGGGAGCACACATTGTACTTATGGCTTTGAGAGAGTCTCTTAAAGTCATGTTTTATTGTCCTTTGCTTGTTTTTATATCTCTTTTTGGAGAGGAGTTTTTCCCACTGGGTTTTCTCCTTTGTCTTTGATTTACAGAGATTTCCTTGTATTGGGTACCTGATCAGGCCTTGTTGCCAGGATCCATTTCCTGCTTTCATAGCTGTGCTAGGTTAGCTTACCCCCTGCGCTTAGCTTAAGGGGGGGTGTTAGAGTAATATTTAGTTTACTTACTAATTAAATCATATTGATTTAATTAGTTAAGTTATTACTCTTTAGTGCTTAAGCTTTCTCTTAGGTGCATTAATAATTAATTCTTTTATTAATTATTAATGTGTAACCTAGCTTTTTTAGGCTTTAGGGTTTTGTTCACCTTTATAGGTTGAACCTTGTAATTCTTTTTTCATTAACTTGGATCATAATTTTGCTCTCACATTTTGAGTAACTTCTGAGTTTTGCCTTTTTCTTCTTTCTGCTTCTCTCCTGTAATAGGTTATTTGCATGCAGGTATTCTTGGCGTTATGTGGATTTGTATCTCTCAAATCCTACAATGTGTGAAGCAAGTACGGTGTAAATTGCAAGTTGTGATCAAGATAGAGAAGAGACAAGTATGGTGAGAAGAAATTTTATGCTTTAGTGGATCTGATCAAGCAGAGGTAGTGCTATTTTACAGATCATTATTCCTGTTGTTCCTTAATAGTTACAATAGTAAAAAAATTCCTAACATGGTGGATCCTAGCAAGTCCCTATTGTAAATCCTCTAACAAGGTGGCACATTAGCTTGTGTTTGAAGTCCTCTAACAAGGTTACTATTGACAAGGTAAAGGTTTTAATAGACCTAAAGGTAAATACCTTAACATGCTATACCTAATAGTACTTTTGTAAAACTCCTAACAAGGTTAAGCTCCTCACAGGGTGTACTTCAGAAAGGTACATCATTTAGTGGGTATTGTTGCAAAAATGGTCAGTGCTCCCCTCAGAATTTTTGACATGGCTTAACCGCCTCCTATGTCTTCTATAAGTCTAGTGGTTGTATTGGGCATTAACAAGTCGATCTTTTGGTGCAACGACAACCTTAGCTTGTAAGAAGTGGTATTAGAGCTTGGTCACAGGTTCGAATACCCTCGGGTAACGCTGAGGGGGAGATTGTTGGAAAAAGGTTCAGTGCTCCCCTTGGGATTTATGACATGGCTTAACCGCCTCCTGTGTCTTCTATAAGTCTAGTGGTTGTATCGGGCATTAACATGTCGATCTTTTGGTGTAACGACAACCCTAGCTTGTAACAAGTATCAATCCCCACTGTGGTTTTTTTCTGATTTGGGTTTCCACAAGATAAACATTTGTGTCAAGTGTTTCATTATTTTGTGGATGTGTTTATGGTTAAGATTTTTATTTGATGATGTTAAAAGATAAGCCTATGAATGCAGTGGTAAAGTTTAAAGAGTCAAAACTTGGATAATTGATAGATTACTAATCACCCCTCCCCTCTCAGTAATTTGATCTTAGTATTAACATTATATGATAGAGTGCACATTATTGTAATGCAAGCCTATTTTTTAGATTGTTTCATTTAGCATCACCAATAATCTCTACAAGAATATTATTTGTTTTCAAAATGATGGAAACAATTTACAACTTTAGAACTATTTCTCTTGCAAAAATCTTGGAGAAGGATTTAGATACATTAATTAGGACATACTTGAAGGTTCTTAACAACTCTAATAGTTGCTCCAAGGGTTATGCTTAACAAACCAAACATAGTATGCTAAATTTGTGGTATGATGGCTGATAAATAATTCTTTTCCCTTCTCTTCCACACCATTAAGTAGATGTCTTGAATATGAAAATACTTTGTCACCTTCATTTGTGAAGCCAATTTCTCCAACTTTGCATGGATCTCTTGTGTTTGTGGATGTGATAAGTCTCCAACATAAAAAACCATTTGCCATTTTATGACCTTCAAGATGACTACATCCAAGCATCTTTTTTAGCTTTGTTCATTTATCAATCTCCCTATTATTTGAACCTCACACACCTGCTCACTTTCACATAGATATTTGGTGAAGAACATAAGTTACAATATTTTTAGGATTCACTAAAAAAATACCACTAGAAATGCTTAATTTATATTCATATATGATCTATAGGCACTAATGAAATACACCCATACAACCATAATAGGTCTAACTTTCATCTTAATAAAAAGGTTTAGGGTGTATATTGTTGACAAAATGGTTCATGCTCCCCTCGGGA
This sequence comes from Chamaecyparis obtusa, assembly GCA_027943335.1. Classification (NCBI taxonomy): domain Eukaryota; kingdom Viridiplantae; phylum Streptophyta; class Pinopsida; order Cupressales; family Cupressaceae; genus Chamaecyparis; species Chamaecyparis obtusa. The sequence goes on along the minus strand of BSBK01003859.1, from coordinate 767,053 downwards.
TTCATGACAAGGGACTAGCCTCCTCATGTGGATTCTATAAGTCTAGTGGTTCTATTGAGCATTGATAGGTCAATCATTTGGTACAACGCCAACTACACTTGTTATAACAAGTGGTATCAGAGCTTGGTCACATGTTTGAATCCCCTTGGGTAACGCTGAGGGGGAGATTGTTGGAAAAATAGTCAGCACTCCTCTCAGGATTTGTGATAAGGGACTAATCACCTCCTATGGATTTTATAACTCTAATGGTTGTATTGGGCATTGACAGGTCAATCTTTTGGTGCAATGACAACCACACTTGTAACATATACAATAAAGAAAGCATGGGCATGAAAGTCAACCATGTAAACCTATTAATCAAAAGTGTATGCAATGTAATATCATGTGATTAAAGTATGTATAAACCTCATCAAATAAACTTGCATTGATGTGTGTGTCTAGAATAAAAATGAACCTTACAATGTTGGTATGTGTTTCAGTGAGCCTCATTTATTCAAAGCATTTTGAGAGCTTCCTTGCAAAATTCATTTTGTGCACTTCTTACAATAATTTCATTTCATTCTTTGAGATACATCTTTTTGAGAGATTCTACTAAATAATTCAACCGCTTTGTCTATGATTCCACATCTTGCATGCATGTCTACTACAACTTTTCTAATTATAATATATGATAAAAATCCCTGTACCATTATAATTTGACACATATCTATACCCTATTCCAAAGATCCCATTTTGGCACAAACAAGGAGGATACTGACAAAAAACATGGCTTTATAGTTGTCATTTCCATTTGTTTGAAAGATTCTAATGCCTTTTCAACAAATCCATTTTATACAAATCTTACAACCAATACATTCCATGAAATGACCTCTTTGAGGCATTTTGACAAAAAGTTCACATGTTGCTTCCACATTTTGGATACATTTCTACCATAGTATTTCCACCTTCCATTATGCAAGAGCATTCCAACCATGTTATTTGATGAAAATCCAACTTCTATTATGCTTTGGTGGATGTCCATGCATGTCCATACCTTGCTTTGAGGCTCCTATTTTATCACAGACAGGTAGGATGCTGATGACGATTATTGAATTAGGCTTTACACCTGCTTGCATTTGCTTGAGAGTGTCTAAAGCCTTTTCAACAAATCTATTTTGTGTTGACTTGGTGGTCAACACCTCCTTGGGGACTCATGACATGGCTTAACCACCTCCCATGGGTTGGGTTAAATCTGACATTTGTATCAGGCTTTGATAGCTTGAGCTTTTGGTGCAATGACAAATGATTCCAACAATTGGTGTTAGAGCCTTGGGTCACAGGTTTGAGTCCCCCTTTAGTGGGTGTTGAAGGCTCAGTCGATGCTAAGGGGGAGATTGTTGATTTGGTGGTCAACACCTCCTTGGGGACTCGTGACATGGCTAAGTCTAACATTTGTATCTAGCATTGGTAGTTTGAGCTTTTGGCGCAACAACAAATGATTCCAACACTTTGAATATCCTGCAATCGTTCCAATCCAAAAGACCACATTTTTCTCAGGGATATTGTCATTAGTTGTCTATACTTTTGATGGATCCCCATACCCCATTTCAAAGATTCCATTTAATATGGGCAGGGAGGATGTTGGCAAATGTCAAGATTGAATCAAACTATAATAATATTGGTTTTTTCCCCCCAAATATGACATGAATATCCGTGGTTTTAATAATTACAAATATATCACAGTCAAATTTCATGGTGTATATGTTGCTTCTTAATAGATATATATTAATGCATCAAATACTTAAAAATTCCTTTCCTCGATTCACAAACTTTTAGATTTCTATATTTTGTACCTTTTTCATAGGACCATTTATGCATTCCTCATAAAAACTCGCCAACTTGTTGTTTCAATTTGTAGGAATGAAGTCAAAGAATAACCAAAAAGCTTTTCCTAATCTCATTCTATACAAGCACAAGGAATCTTCAACTTTACAATCTTGAAAATTGAAATTTTCAAAAAAATAAAAAAATACTTCAATTCAATATGGCCAAATATGTAATACGTATATATTTTTGATGTTGTAAAATATTAGAATATTTACATTCAATTTTCTTTACAACATCAAAAATATATACGTATTACATATTTGGCCATATTGAAGAGAAGTATTTTTTTTATCCTTTAGTTGAATGTTTTTCCCAAATTGTTATATATTTCTATAAGAGTATCCATTACAAAATATTCACAATTATAAAACATAATAAATAATATACCACCATTTAATAAATACTTACAAAAATTCTCCTATCAGCATAACCCTTACCCCTCCATTTACTTTACCCAAAAAATTAAAAATAAAGAATCTTTTGAGACATGCCCTTGGGTTATTCCTAAACATGCATAGAATTTGACATAGATAATATTTTTTTATGTATGATATATATGTAAAATAAATATAAGATATTTTATAATATATATGTTTCTATTATATTATTGTCTACTAATATTAATTTAGTATCTTTTTAATAAGAATCTTTTATTATTATATACTAATATTAATCTAGAATCTTTACAAGACAAAAATATATGAATTTCAAAAATTTGTATGATTTTAATTAATTTGGTATTTTTTGTATATATTACTAATTACTAATTTATATTTTAATATATGAAAGAGAAAGTGAAGAGTTCTTACTTTAATATTATTTATTTTTGTTATTTTATGTTTTGTATCTCAATTTTAAATGAATAAAAAAAATTATAATTATATATAATATTACATGTTTTAAAATAGTAATAAGATTATTTACATTGCTTTATTAAGAATAAAATATTTATTATATTTAATATATATTTTGCAAATTATGTTAATAAAATATTTAAATTTAAAATAATTTTTTAAATTATTCATAAATTAAAAAATTTGACAATAAATATTTTAATTTAAAACGTAAAATGAAAAGATACTAAAATGATCAAAACTGTCATAACAAATCATATGACAGAGAATTGTTCGCAAACAAAAATCACAAGGCAGTGAGAGAATTCTATTCTAGCCAAATAAAGGGGCTCAAATAACGAAACAGTGTAAGGTGTAGATTCATTCCTGAGAGGTTGGCGTGCATCTTAACTAACCCGTTTAAGAGTTATTTTAGCCACTTAGTCAATTCTATTCCTTCCCTTCCAAATTGTGGACTGACATTTTTCTAAATTTTTCATGACAAGCCAATTCTTTTCTTTCCCTTCCAAACTGTGGATTGACATTTCTCTAAATTTTTCTTAACAAGCTGTAGCTTTATCTAAGTATCTCCTTCCAAATCCACTGTTGTTCATGGATTCTTTAGCTCACAATCACCTTACGAGAATGCCTAAATCTTGTTCTTCTCAGGTTATACAAAGGCCACGTCCATGGTTTGGAAAAACTTTTCATCTCAGCCACTCAAAACATAATGATGTACCTAAATTTTCTTTTCTAAGAAGAAGACGAAGAATCAGAGCTGGACTAGAAGAAATTATTCATAACCAGGTGACTCTCACAAATCTGATTACACGAATTGTATGAAATTTATAAAATTTATAGTAACAATGTTGCGGGTGTGAAATGTACCAATATATTGAATCTGGGTATCGAAGTTGTGAATGTGGGTGTCAAAATTTTGAACTGTCAAATTGGGAATAATAGTTAACTTTTTTGTCATGTGGCTATTGGAATTGTGAATATGCGTACGAAAATTTGCACGTGGACATTCAAACTGTAAATTTGGGTACGAAAAAGTGATTTGAGCTGCAGATTTGTGAACGTGGATGTCAAATAAGATAAGATGGCTTTTAATGCCCTCTATAGGCCAAATTAATGTGCACCTAGCAGATTGTGCTTACTTGTATAGATGATTTTCCACCATTGTTTTGTTCAAATATATTCTGCTTAAGTTTTGTTTGAGTTACTCGATTTAAGATGTTCATGTATTAGGTCAATGACTGCAAATATATATTGTAATTGAAGGTATTAGTATCTGCAACTGTGGCCGGTTTCGGCAGTCAGCTATTGAAACCATTTGTGCCCGCTGTGCTGGGAAGAGGTCTCAATTGGGAGTTGGCTTTAACTTCTGGCGGCATGCCTTCCAGTCATTCTTCTGTAACGCAATTATTCATCTAAGAATGCTATAAGTTGCTTTGCGTGATTTTCAATTTTTATTGCTTCAAAAGGTTTTGATTCGAGATGTGGGTTTGTGAATTGCAGAGTGTTGTGGCCGCTGCAACCGCCATTGGTTTAGAGAGGTAAGTTATATATCTAAATATTTTACTGTTTCAGAATAAAAGCAGTAAGTTGTGCGTCTCTAATATCTGTTGTTTCCATTCCAGGGGGTTCTCAGATTCTTTGTTTGGATTGTCGGTTGTGATTGCAGGAATTATCATGTATGATGCTCAGGTACCTTTTATCTTACTTGGTCATTAAGGTTGAAATTTTTTGAAGAACCAAAATGGATTAATAGATTTGAATACTATTAACTTTCAAAATGGATTAATAGAGTTGAAAAGTAGTACATTGAGGTTATTTTCCCCAGTAAATCGGTTAACACTCACACCACGTGTATTACATTTTGATTGGGGAATGCTGCTATTATGTCAAAATTCACCTTAGATTTTACACATAGTTTTGTCCAAGATAAAGTGTGTGCATTGTAAATTAGTTTCCCCATCATGATGGTTCATGGTCATCTAAAACCATTTGTGTGTTAGATTTGTGATCAACCAAACCCACTTATATATGAGGTTTGTAATCAACTAGAAACCTCTTGGTATGATGATTTTTGGTAAGCGGAGTGGGTTATTTCTAGTACAAATGTAAAGGTAACTTGGAAGATCATGAATGATCCAGAGCTGCCTTGCACAATAGTCTGTAAATAAATTTCTGTTTAGGAAAGAGTCAAATGAGTATGAGTATAATATGCTGCAGAAACTGGGACTTTTGTTCACTCTAATTTATCAGCCAGTGAAAATGACTTGAAGAGTCCATGAAATGTGTCTCTTGGGCACCATTTTAAGCGTTTGAACTTAAAGGATGCTTTCTTTATGTCATGGATGGAATTACAGGACTATGATCCAATTTATAAACTCGAATAATGGAGGACGTAGAGGGTTTTTACATTTTGTGTGTAGAGCATTGCTTCAGCAACAGTGTTCGGTAGCACTTTTGCACACATGCTCTCACAGTTTGACACAAGAAGCATCTTTACAGCCATTATGACACAGTAAGGAATCACTAATGCTACCACTGTCAACAGGAGAAGTAACAAGATGAATTCAAGCATCCAGAATGAAGAGGAAACTCATTTTGAGCTTCCTCAGGCACTAGTGCCCCGCACTGCATGTTGCAGGATATTTACCACATTTTACTACAGGATTGATGGATAGAAGGGCATAACATAAAATTACAAGAAACAACCAGGACAGGTGCATGGCAATTACCAGTTCATCAGTAGACACCAGCCTATACTCATTTCATGATTTCTCCAACTATATCTGTGGAGAAAATCAGTATATGCCAAATAACAACTTTAAATCCAATGCATCATTAGGATCATTACTGGATCTTACTTTAACATTAAAGCAGCTATGCAAATGATAACACAATCACACATCAACACATAAGAACACCAGATGTATGTGGAAACCTAGAAGAGAAAAACCATGGTGAGAATAGCTGCTTGGGTCTACTTCCCAAATCCAGCCTCACAAAGATATTCAAGAACCTATATAGATTTGTAAGCTTTCCATAGGAACTACAACTGCTTGGGTCTTGTTGTCATATTTTTTGCACATTTTTGGAGGCCTAATTACTAGATGAGCTACTGTACCCTAGTTTGTGTTATTAGTGGTCTTGTTTATATTTGCGTTCATTTCATTGCAAAATACATGAAAAGGGAAAGGAAATGAATTGCCTCTACATCTACACATACATCTATCTATAGCATTTGTACTGTTCAAAGAAGCAAGAAACTAAAAAGAAGAACATCTATCTAGGCTCACACAGGCCGTGAGCATAGCCTTTACCAGAATTGAATGGATGAGTGCAAATATACATAAAGAAATGTTGATATTGGGGTACTAGACATTGCTTGGTATTGAAGTCTGAAGCCCGGTCCTATCCAAAAGCTCCTGAGATCCAGAACCTGCAAGAAGAGAAGAGGGGATTTTTGGGTTAGATCCAATGGATCTAAGCAATGGCTGATATCACAATATAATAAATGCATACATACACTCAGCCATGCACCTCTAACAAAGACTGTGCCCAAAGCTGTGCATCAGGCTCAAAATCATCAAGGCACCATGGTTTTCACTAACATGTTTGTTTCATGTGCAGATACAGGGGAGCTGATCTCTTAATGTTTCCATGAATGATCTGGGCCCTTGATGTGGATAACGATGGAGGACCTTATGGTACTCTATCTGTTACCCCTTCAAGGGCCAAGAACACACACAGTGAGTACAAATGGGGAACATTTAGATGATCCAACATCAGATAAAAGAATATCAGAGGCTACATGGCATCAGGTTGAACAGAGCTAATGACAGAGTACACAGATCTATGAGGAAGATAGGGCACTCTGTTGCGTAGATGTTCACATGGCATTAATCATCAACATGTTGAGGGCACACAAATTCCATAGGTTCAGAAAGTACAACATAAAGGTGTTTCAAGGTTAAGCCCAATGCATTCATTTTTGCAGTATAATGTACTTCAAATCTGCATTCTATGCATATACTGTGGCATGATTATGTTGAATCTGCATTATGGAACAAATACATGGGTTTCATTTATAAGTCAGGGATGGTTCTTTTTATGATAGCATGACATCATGGAGTAGCATTGGACAGTGGCATTTGTATGAACACCAGGCATGTGGCATCTCAACATTGATATACAATAAAGTACAAAGGGGCATCAATTCAGAATGTGAAATACAAGATAACATATGTTATGGCACTGACAATATAACACTGGCACGGAGATATGTACAGTAAATGAAAGCAATCACAGTAAATGGCATGGCAAGAGGCAATATCAATACATGGTAGGCTCGAGTCTTTGAGCATTCAATACATATGGAGGAACAACATTAAGCCACAGTGTTTTGAAACACTACAAATTCCAAACATCGAGATGGGAGCAAACAGTAATGAAACCAATGCAAAGGTGGTTCTCGAGCTCTAAGTTTCATGCTCGAGTAATAGCAAGTACATAACATGGTGGAAATGAACGTGGCTCAGGCATAGCCGAGCCTCAATAATGGTAAGATACATATCATCTAATGCAGATCACAATATGAAACAGAGACATCAATAATATAAAAGTTTGCCCATCTAAATAAGAAGAACAGGGCACCTTATGTACTCTTGGGTTCAACATACAATAACAGAACAGAGCATGGCAACCCGAGCTCAAGTGCGTCTTGAGCCATCTCATGCTCGACGCCTTGGGTTCTTGAATGATGCAATTGATACAACAGTAACACATAGATGCTCGGGCACGGTACCATTGTGCCCGTAATAGTGAGTGTGGCTCATGCATAAGATTCAGTGCCGATACTATGCCATGGCAATATGGATGCAAACACGGGCACAGTGGTACCGTGCCCGAACCCTTGAGTTTCAAAGATCAAAGAAAATAATACAATGATGCATCTTCACAGTGCCCTAGCCTTATAGCTTTCGGGCTATATGGTTAGCAAGTGCTGTGAATGCATATTCATTTCTTGAATATGCATTCACGAAGATATTGCCATTATTCTTAAACAATGAAGGAAAAATGAAATAAAGGGACGTGCCCTCGGCATGCAATACAGTATTATGTGATGCCCCTGTTTGTACTAAATGTCGTGAATGCCATACTCATTTGTTCAAGTATGCATTCACGAGGAGGCATGCCAATATTAAAATTGCAAAGTTGAAGCGAAGATAAAAACAGTGAACATATACAATGATGCTTTAACATGTTTTCATGGGCATTAAGCCAATGCCCTAGCTCTCGGGCCGTATTACAAGATACATCACTGATTCAAATTTGAAAAAACAGAGACCATACATATACTGCAAATACAATGAAGATAATGAAGCTCGATAAATCATGATGCCCTAATCAGCAAAATCAAATGGCAACAATAGTGGATGCCCTAGTTTTCGGGCTATGTGCAATTCATGAACAAAAATTCAATATAATAGTGCCGAGATGCAAATTCACAATATTCAGAGCCAAGAGGCATATACATAAACAGAATTTCAACATGTGACAGTGCCACAAAAAATCATCATGCCATGATTATACAGTGCCTTCGAAGATGCAGAGAAAGAAAATGAAACCGATCACAATGCCTACCTCTATCTTCTTATCAATCGTGAGTGTGCTGTTTCCTCATTCGAACTCAAGGTTCAGTTCAGTTGCCGAGGATGGAAATGGCAACTTGCCATCTGTCAAAGATCGAACTTCACATTGTCAGTGCCGAGAGCTGTAAACAATGATTCTATCGATCCGTCTTTCTTTTTCTCCCCTTCTTTTTAGGGTTGAGAACATACATTAGCTTTATTTTAATGTTTTATTTTCAAAGCTAATGTGTAGCTAATATCATTTGAGCTATGACCTAGGGTTTCTAGGGGTTTATTTATTTTAGAAGGGGCTTATTTTTTAATTCGAAATAGGCTATTAATTCTTTCCTCCCCTTTCTTTTTATATTGGGATTGAGGCTATTATAGTCCTGTTTTTTATGATAAATATGATGTGGATTTGGTCAAAATTCATATATTTTTAGACATTCTCCTCATTTTGAGTTGAGTGTGTCTTAAATATACATTCAGAATCCACTCATATTTGATATAGTGGGGGGAGTTATTGTTTTTAATGTAAAAGTCATTGTTTTACCATTGTAAGATGTCAGGCAAGTGGCGTTTTTATGTGCCCTTGTCAGATATCAGTTATAAAAACATGACTTAATGGGTGTGATGGTCATCTTTGATTGTCTATTTTTAGGTCCCACTTTCCTTGCCCCCTAGGAATCCAGGAGTTTGATTCTCAGACTGTGATGCTGCCTCATAGGGTCCTATTTTGACTTTTCTATTGTTAGGAGGTAGTGGAGTTTGATGATAGATTCCAGGTCTTTGTTTTTATACCTCTCACTGTTGGTGATTGAGGTTAGCTCTTCACTTTTTCTCTCTGATATGAGTGCTGTAGCTTTGAGAGACACAATTGTACTAGTTTCTTTCCAGCAATAAGAATTAATCCTTCTGTTTTCCTACATTTTCCAGTTTTGTTGTTGAAGTCTTATGCTAAGATTATTGTGATATTTTCATGTCCTTGATCTGCATTTTGAATTCAAGTGTTCATTCAGGAAATTGTCTTAGCTCAGTGATGTGATTTGTGTACAATCAAAAATATCAGAATTGTGAAGTTGTTCTTCCTTTCTGAATTTTAAGTACCTTATCTCATTGAGGGTTAGGAAAGTAGGATTGAGTTGTGGTTCAAAATTTGAGGTGCTGATAAAGTAAACTTATCCTCAATTGTGGTTTCTTTTAAAATTTCGATGGATCACCTTTCATTTCAAGTAGTAGTTACTTCTTTCCAAGCTTTTTCTATCCCTTTCCTCTCAATTTTTAGAATAGTTCAGTGATCCAACGGGGAAGCCGGCCCTTAATCCAGAGGTCTATTCTCAGCGAAGCAGTCCCACATCCTGAGAGTATTTCCATGTTTCACGGGATTGCTAGGTTTCATACTTAGCCATACTCGGGTGCAATCCCTAGTGACAACAGGTTTTCTTCCCAAATCCAGCCTCACAAAGATATTCAAGAACCTATAATGATTTGTAGGCTCTTGCTAGGAACTATCAGCTATGATGGAGACACCAATCCCCAATCGGATTTGCAGGCACCAACCCGCATGTGACACCAATCCTCTAATATAAGAACTGGGCATCAACTTAGATGATGAGGCACCAACTTCAATTTAACAAAGTACATGAAAGATATGTCATGTGGACCTTCAAGTCTGAACTCTGAGCATCTCCTTAATGTGATCAACTTCTTTACATTCCTACAGTGCACATAAGATTTGCATTTGAAGTCACGCACTTAAACAATTTAGTAGATAGCTTGCACAACTTTTGCCACGGTTGTCATTTCTACTCCCACCAACTGCTGCACATTAGAATGAATCCAGTCACAATTATTTATGCATCTCTACATCAATTGCATCCACAAATAGGCCTAGAACATATTTACAACATCTGCAAGTAGGCCATATGAATAAACTTTCAACCAAATGTGTAAGAGGCTTGGTCCAAAAGCCAACACATTACTCAAGGAGTGAGATCACGCTATGCGTTATCCAATACAAACTCAGCTGGTCCCAATTGACCTCCACACACTTCATCCAGCTAGTGCATAATACAATTCTCTAACACATTTGTCTGGAACATCCATACAGACAATTAACTAGTTACTGTGAGCATACTGTTGACCATAACTTCTTCTTTTACGCCACCTCTGAAACTTCAATAGATTTGTCTTCGTGTGTAGCCTTACTTATCTTCCAAACTGCAAGACCTAAAACATCACTGCAGTAGGATCCAGTACATAACACTATGCATTGTACATACAATTTCTGAGCAATAGACCTTAGAAATTTACCGCAGACACTTTTGGATCCCTGCAATCAATTGAATCATGATTACAATGATGCTAGTGACACACTACAAGAAGGATATCCAACATGGCTTAACTCTGCTCATCCGGATCACAGTTGCTCTGACATGACATGATAGTAATTAAAATTACAGCAACCTTCGGGACACCTGAAATAGAGGGGAACATAATAATATAGATTGTTGACTATGGGGTTGATTTCCTTGGGCCAAAGCAAATGTTGCTTCATTTTGATAGCTTGATCTTGTGCCTGTCATGACCTATATTTGCTTCATCCTATGAAGACAATGTCATAGACTATTGGATTTGGACAGTGTGAACTTTTGAAGAATGATTGATTTTAATTTTTGAACACATTTTTTTTGCCAGGAGTTGAGGTACCAAGTATTACTGTATCATGAGTAAAAATCTACAGTCACTTGTTAAACTATTGTGGTAGTAGCAACGGTAGCATTGCAAAAATTATTGCTTTAACTTTCCACTCAAATTCAGAGTAGTAAATGCATTCACATTGATTCCAAATTGTCATGTCTCAAATTATAGTAGTACTGAATTGTGAACTTTTAGCTAGTTTCTGCTTTTTTCCAAAGGCTTCTTGGTATGCTGGGAAAAATTCCAAACCTCTTGGAGTGTGTTGCACTTTTTTGTTAGTGGCAATGAGCTCAATTGACAATATAGAGCATTATGACACTTTCAAAATTGTTTTTGGGCTTTTGGGGCGTTCTCCAAACTTCTTGGAGAGCATGTCTACTTTTAGAGAGCATGTGTTTTTTATATCAGCACTTGTATTGGCATTATATGACAACAGTTATTCAGTGCTTATTTGCTTATGGACTAATATTGTAAGCTTCGGATGGTCATCTGCTAAAGTGCTTTCCATTTCCTAAGGATTTACTTTGTAACACTAGATGATTGTACAGTCAGTAAGTTGGTTTTGATAATTGTTGGTACTTACCCCATTGAACAAGTGGTTTGTAATCACCTGTCAGTAGACAAATAGAAGAAGCTTGTTATCTTTCTGTCTAAATAAGCTTTCCCGCTGAAAAGTGGATGTTCCCCTAATTTTCATATGAAAGTGGATGTGCCATTGTAATTCCTGTTGAGAAGCAGATCTTTACTTTTTAGTATTGCATGCATCCCACTGAATAGGTGGTTTTTCCAATTAGCAGCTTGATGTCTTTCTTTCAGCAGTTTGCTTTTAGTACTTTGTAATTCGGAACACTGAATATGCTTATCTTGCCCTTTCGGGGATCTAGGTGATTGGAAAGTGGGAAGTTAATATGCATTTCATTTTTGTTGAAAGCTAACCTATATTTTCAAAAAAAATTGAGGGCGGTTATTACAGTGGTATCAGAGTTGGTGATCTTGCCAGCCTGTTGGGAAGCTAACCCTTGTTGCAGATTCTTCAGTTGCACAGCATTGTTTCTGTTGTTGAATGTTTGAGATCAACGCTTGCATGTTAATTTGGAAGCTATCAGTTGATGTAGAAAAACATTTCATATGCATCCATGTGAAACAACTTGCATTCGTTGATTGTCAGCGGTATTCATCAGTTTCAATGGATTGCATATTAGTGTTTGGTGCCTATTTGTCAGTGTGCAACTTCATGTTTTAAGTTTCAGCAGTGATCTAACTTATAGAACATTATCAAAAAAGGGTTATATTGCCAGATAGTTGGAAAGAGAAAAATGGATTGGTGACCTAAATTCTTATTTGAGGCAGGAGATGTATATCCTATTTAAGAGATATTGATAAGATTAGAGAAGGAAAGGGTGAACTATGAATGAGAGGCCACCAAAATTGTTGATCAGTATCAGAAATCACTTGATGAATTCAAAGATCAAGTCTCCTTTGAGAAATTCTTGAAGTTAAAATAGCGGATCCTAACAAAAGGGGCCATATAAACTACGAAAGAAGCTCTTACTATTGGTTGTAACTTGTCGGGCATTGCCTTGCTCATCTGTGTTGCCCTGAGGCCATCTAACAGTCCTGTCCATAGTGCTTTGCCCTGCTCCTGTTGAAAGTTGACTTTTCTTTCTCATGTTTTTATTTAAGAAGGGAGACATCTTGAACTTGATAGAAACAATTTACACCAATATCCAGTCAGAACTATTTAATGTTGTAGTGACAGAACATGTAATTAGTATTTTCAAATTGATGTTAAATTATAATTTATTATTAATGTTTTCATTTATGGAATAGTAAAATATTACCAGGAAGGTTGCCACACAGACAAGTGCATGGTCATATCATCTCTCTTATCTTTTATGGTTCCAAACTTGATTTCCCACTTTATATAATTAGCAAAATCCCAGTGTTTCATCTTCAACTTCAGAATTATTCTATTCTATGAAGAATTATAACTTTTAGATTGTGACATATCCAAGTTCTTTTTGCACATTCTATTTTGGTTCTCATGTTCTCATCTTTGAAAAAGATAGAAGGGACTTCATCTTTTCCTATTAGTTATTCTGTCCTCTTTGTAGTTACAGGCTTGTTCTTGTCTACCCTGTCTTGATTTACACGTTGCGATTTACTTCCTTTGTTCCATCTAAAATATAAGATTGAGGAATTCCTTTTCTAATAAAGTCCTCTAAAATTTATCAAATTCTCTATTTCCTATGGCTCACTTTTCTTCCTTTGTCTGCTTCATGGAAATCTATTTTTAACTCCTCTTCTTTCTCTTCTAGAGTTGAGATGGATACATTTTGAATAATGTTTTGCAGGTGACCTACCACATAAGGCCTTTACTTATTTTAGTGATACTTCTTCTTGAACTCTATGGCATACAGTTCGTTAATGCCTATACTCCATCTCATTTGTTTATAATTCGCTTTCTTCTTTATCTATCTATTTTCTCTGGTAAGATAGTGCTAAATAGCCATATTACTGTTATCTACATCTCTTCCACATGCTCACATAGTCTAATCTATTTTCACCCAAAGAAAAATGCTAATATCCTTAGGAGAGCTTTGTTCATTTTCTTTTATTCAAATTCCAAGTGCATTTGTACCCAGCATTCTATTTTTGGATTTCACTACAACCGATAAACTTTGGCAACAAGCTACCAAATGGCTCTAAGAGCCTCTTCTACCCTTCTGCAAGTCTTCCTACGGTGTAGAAGTCAAAGCTAAAGTTTCCAGATAGATATCTGGCAACAATGGTTGAATGCACAAGTCTACTTTTCTCCAAGGGTTTCCTTTGATGGTTATAGTTGTCTCCTCACTATGGATATGCCATAGACTCATCTATGCATAAAAATGTGGAGCAGAGGGAGAATACCACTTCTAATAAACCTTTGAAAGAACTGAGTTGTTGTTGTAGAAAATGCTTGGTAACTTCCAATTAATGGAAGCTGTAAGCTAACAAAATTTAAACTGAAACATGAAATAGTACAGAATAAACTTTCGTTGGCTTCTGCAACTACCTTTGGTAACAGACACTTTTAATATGGTTTTAAAAGTCGGGACTTAAAAATGAATTTACCTTCACATATCAGCTGAAGTCAAAATAGGACAGACTGTATGCGTTTAATATGGTCAAAAGCTGATTATTCCCAATGAAACCCATACAATCGTCCATTGCATGTAGACCCTTGAATTACATTTACTTATCACCAATGTGGATCTTTTATAAACATAATTGTACTTAATACAAAAGTATACAGTTTATAACGGATAAACATTATTTTGGTGTGAAATTTTGAATACCTTAAATAATCTTATTCTTACAAATTTAATTATCAGTCTAAGAGCTAACCATTTATTGACGATAGAATTGATTTCGTCTTCAGATCTATGCTCCATGGGGATGCATCCCCTGGGCTTTTAGGCCTGCTCCTGTCCTCGTATGGTATGGGGACGACATTTTGCCATCCCAAATGACATTTGAAAAGGCCCAAAAAGGGGACCGTCCCCAAAATGCCACTTTGAGAGCAGCAGGGTACGAGGGTACGACTAGAAGTGTCCACAATGGCTAGGAGATAGCTAAAAGTCCCCTACCCATCTTGGGGGCTTCTAGCCATCTCCTATGGCCCAAGCCATTTTTGGACCGCCAGTGTTAAAAAATAAAGGCATTTTTAAATTTGAAAAAAGTCTGCCTGACCCACAAGGATAGCCAAACAACATTTAACAATACCAAAACCTAATCTAAGCATAAAACAACCAAAAAGAAGAAAAATAAATTTATTTTCACATTTGCAAAGGAGAAGAGCAACAAGTGAAGGAGCAGCTGGTCAAGGAGTGAACAACAATTGAAAGGGGAGGTTAGGGCATCAAGTCTACTTGATTTAGTCTCTTAGACCTACCATCTATTGATTATGGACAGTTATATATTATTACGGACTTCTATGTTTACTGTTTAGTAGTTTAGTTATAGTATTTACATTTTAATATTTTATGTCATTTCATGTTTGAAATTTGGAGCCTTTGGGCATTTCTGTTGTATGTATGCCATATATTGACAATGAAAGCATTTGAATTTTTTTAATTTGCTAATCAATTCACATGTGAAATCTCAATTCAAGTCTAATGCTATGTATTGAGCTTCTAAAATGTCTATGATGAATGCTTTATCAATGTTATGATATGCATATTTGAAATTTCTCTCTCTATATAAAAATTTCCCTATTTGTTTAATAGTTGACCTCTACTGTCCCCTAAAAATTGGTCCAAATCCTACCCTTATCGGAAACACTTCCTTGTCCCCTAAATCTTCATCGTCCCCAAAACTCCATGGAACATAGGTTCAGATTAGGAGGTTCCTTACAACATTTGAATCAAAGGAATGGAACTCCAACATGATGACTAGAAAATATTAAGCAAGACAAGGAGAAAGGGAATAGAAGATAGCAATCATTAATATCGATGGCTACGACATATACATGAAAGTAAACACATAATGCATACCTATAATGAAATAACATTGCACAAGAGAAGAATAGAATAGGAAAATGTTGCAGATAATTAATAAAAACAAACCACTTCAAGGTGGCTATCTTCAATAAGATCAGAATATGTATTATGATGATAATAATCTAATTACAACTTCCTATATGTACCATACTTATGCCATGGATGCCATCTAGACCACCCATGCTGAGTTTAATACTATGGTATTTCATTGAACAATTGACTACACCTCCATCCACAATCATAACTTGAAATTCTAAGGGCTGGGTATACAACATAGTTTAATTGTGTTGCCAACTTATGTCATCAGCTTATTGTTGATGAAGTTGAAGTACTCCTTTAGTCAATTGATATTGTCAGCTTTTTTTTAAGGAAACTTGGTACCTTGAGGGTTTATGGGTGCTAGTATCTATTATGAGGTTTTCACACCATCGCCCCATTGCAAATGGGGAACCCCTCTTTTCGCCTGTAGTTGCTAGGTTAGTTAGGTTTTAGTAGTAAATTTGACAGTTCAGAGCTTTAAGAGATTGAGGGGTGGTAAATAAATTAAGTGGCCAAGTTGCGATCGTAAGTGGGAATGTTAAAATTGAAGTCTTTTTGGATCATGTTATAGTGGGTTGAATGTAAAATCCTAAGTGTATTTAAATTTTGGTTAGTCAATTAGTCCAAAATTCCATATAAAGGCATATTCCATGCATAATGGCCTTAAAATCTTTATAGAAATTGATTTTCCATACTTAAAATTGCCAAAATCCTAAGGAAAATCAATTTTTTTTATAAAAATACACAAAATCTAGACTTGTAATGAAATTCCCTACTTTTTTTGAACAAACTCCAGACTTGTAATGAATTTCCTCACTTATTTTGATCAAAATCTTGACTTATAATGAAATTCCCCACTTTTTTTGACCAAAATCCGACTTATAATGAAATTCCGCACTTTAATTGTCATTTTCCTAAAAATTTTCCAAGTGTTGGGGATAAAATCCAAACATAGTATGAATTTCCCCATTTTGGATAGCATTTGCTTGAAATTTTTTCAAGTGTGGAAATCATCTATAGACATGAGTCGATTTTCCCCCAATTGGAATCCAAACACAAGGAAAATTTCCCTTTGGTTTTGTACTTAACCAAATTTTGGAAGGTGAAGTTGAAACTATCCAGACCCAAGTTGTTTTTCCCTTGTGAGTAACTTTGAAAGTGAAATTTTTTGTAAGTGCGTAATTCATCCATCCACACTGGGTCATTTTCCCCTTGGGAGTGATTATGGAAGGTGGAAAATTTTTCTAAGTATGGGATTTAATTTATCCCTACATGGGTTGTTGTTCCCTTTAAGGGACATTTTTGTTAAGTGAAATTGTCAAGTTTTGGGATTATATTAGTCCCTATGAGGGTCGATTCTCCCTTCTATGGACAAGGAAGATTATTTAAATGGGAACAAGGTAAATTTGAAGGATTATGAAATCCCTAAGCTGGTCAATTTTCCCTTGGTGAAATATATTAAAAATAAAAATTAATTAAATAAAAGGGGAAAATAATTAATAAAGTTCCATAAGCTTCTAGAAGTTGGAAGGTTTTATTCCACATTGCTTGTGTGGGTGAAAAGGAAAACCAAAACCCCTTTAAAAGGAGAAGCTACAACCATTAGAGAAAAAAAAGAAAATAAGCAAGTGGTTGAAGGAGATGAAGAAAAGTCTAAGGAGCTGGAAATTAAGGAAAGGAGGGCATCAACCATCATTGGCCAATCTGATCTGAGTAATTGCTAGGTGAAATCAGACTTCCAAGGGAAGAAAATAAGGTGAGTTGGCTGCCATTATCATGTGCTCAGATTTAAGTCTGAGAATTTTCATATAGGAGACGATTTTGGCCAAAAAATTATTGGAATTTTTTCTCATGCCCAAACTGTTAGAGATCATTGTGGGGCAGATTTCTGAGGTTTGTAGGATGAATTTGGGGCCAAAGAGGGGCTGATAACAGGGTGTCTTCAGATTAAGTCTGAGATTTTTTTGAAGGGCAATTTCCTTTGAAAAAATCATGTGATATTTCCAGCCTCCCAAGTCTATCCAAACATGATTGCAGACCAATGACAAAGCTGAAAGTGGATTTCTGAGACTGACTGGAGGCATCTAAGCACTAATAGGCAAGAGTTTCAGACCAAAATCTGAGGAGTTCCTCAAAGGGGCGATTTTTTTGAAAATTCATATAAAATACACAAAGCTCCAAACTGCTCCAGATTTGATTGTGGACTAATAGAAAGGTTAAAACTCATCTTCCTTGATTGATTGCAAGCATAAAAGGGGATGAATATGAGAGTTTTCAGACTAAGTCTGAAACCCCCCCCATAAAGTTTGATTTTTCTCAAGAAAATTTCTGAGCTTTTAAAGATTCTCAAAGCTAATTTATCTTCATTGCAGACCATTTGAGACTGATTTTACACCCAATCTTGAGGCCAAAGGAGATTTGATACAGCATTGATCTTCAAACTAAAATCTAAAAACACTAAAAACAAGGGCGATTTTGGAAAAAGTTCTCATAATCACTAACTTACCCAATCTTCAAGGGGGCTGTTGTTGAGTCTTTGGGAGGTATTTTTGTGCAAGGATCAACAAGATTAAGGACTAATTTCATCCGGAAAGGGTAATTTTCAGATTTGTCCTCAGAAAGTCTAAGTTTGTCTTTATGGAGAAAGATGGATTTTGACAATGGTTGGTTGGCATTTTGATTCACAATTCTCATATAAATCCATGGATCATGATTTGTGATGAACTTAATGGGATGTTAGGACTGATTTTATGTTGTCCTCAGACTTGCTAAGAGCTGTCCTCGGAAAAGATAGAAGTCTTTAGGGTCTGATTTTATCATTCTAATGATCATTTTATTGTCCTAAGTTTCTCCTCCAAATGCTTCTTCAATTCACAACCTTATTTGGATAGAATTTTTTATTGATTCATTTAATTCAAGGATTTAAAAGTTTGAAATTTATTATTTTGCTCAAGTCCCTTAAAGCCCTACTGACTTTGAGCTTTGTACTAGGAATCATGTTCGGATCAAAGGTAGGGATTGTTGCAAGGAAGTGAACAAAAGAGGGTGGAAGACAAGTTCAAGCTCAAAACCCATGATAGAAATGAAAGAGGACTAGCCTAAAGCGATCAAGTTCAAAGAAAAACACTTCAAGATAACGCACTTCAAAGCTGGGACAAATGAAGGAAAATTCAAGGATCTAGATGAAAGAATTATCTCAAGGTCAAGCCTTCATCAAGTAAGGACATGAAACAAGTCCGGATCTTAAGGAGTCCATGGACAAGTTCAAGGATTCAATTCATGGACATGCATGTGTCCCCATGCAAATCAGCTTTCACTTGATTAAATGCTTGAAGAATAAGGACTATCTTATAGGGAGATCGACTTGTCCCTATTCACATCAATTTTCCATAAATATCAAACAAGTACACCAAGGAATGTTCGAGGATGATCCTAACACCAAAGTTAGCATAGGAACATGGACAGAGACATAAAGACAAGTTTGAGGTTGAGAGCAAGGAAGAATTCAAGGACAAGATTCCCATCAAGGGAGTGATCCTAATGATGATCGAGTCATACAAGGAAATGGATTGAGGAAGATTTAATATGCCAAGGAAGATATTAATGTGTTCAAGATATTGCCCCAAGGATCAAGTCCGAAGATGAAGAAGACAAAAAAGAATTCCAAACAATGAAGGTGGAAATACGAAGGGTTTGAGCATTACAAAGTCAAGACATCCAAGGGAAAGAAGTCCAAGAATAGAATTCCAAAGGATAAGGAAATGAAATTAAGATAAAGATTGCAAGAGAAAAGAGGCATACTTCAGATTGGGATAATACATGGGATACTTGCATGAAAAAGTTGGAAGTCATGGAGTTAGAACATATCAGCCTTCCTAGCATTGATATGGAGGAACTTAGTGAAATTTTGCTTAAGCTTATTGATTTTGCTAAAAGGGAGAAGGAACAAAGAGTGTACATCTTGGATGATGAGTTGTATGATGACTAGGTAGCTTCCTTGCTTCCTACTGGTCCTCTAGCCTTTGAATTTTCTTATTGGCTCATTTTGTGGTGCTTGATTTCTATTGGCTATTTTTGGTTGCCCTAATTAGGGGTTTTAATGGTTTAATCTGGGCCGTTCATTGTAATTGGGACTCCTATATAAACTCCACCCCTCTCATTTGTAAAGTAGGACTTGTTGGAGAATTGCTGCTAAGATAATGCCAAATTTGCTCCACTTTTCATTGTTGTGTCTTGCATGGTGAATTGTTGTGATCAAGTTTGCATTACTGCATGGTGATCCATATTTCCTCACTTAGCTTAGGATTTCATTTCCTGTTGTTTAGAAGTAGTTTAGTTGGATGAAGAATTTTGGATGTTTACTTGCTTGAATCGAATATAAACTAGGCCACTAGCCTCTTGCTGATGGTAGGAGTGCCTTGTGTGGTGAGCTAGTGAAAGTACTTAACTTCAATTGATATCCAATCTTTAGTTTGCATCCATTGATGAGATTGAAGAGGGTAGATATTGATTTGAAAAATATTTGAGTATATCCTTAGAAGCTTGCACTAGGTGGGCGGAGTCGTTGATAAAGCTACATCTAGTAGAGTCCAAGTTCATCCATACTTCCTTGCATTCATAGTTAGAAGTAGTAGCAGTAGAAGTTAGGTTCAAGTTTGAGTTGAAGTGGAAAGGTTGGAAAATCAAACCATATTTTCATTGCACATTGTGAAGCTAAATCTTTAGAAGTGCAAGCAATTGATATCCATTGAATGAATAGTGTAAGTACCCTAAGTGATAACCAACAATCACATTTCATTGAGCGAGTATCCACAATTGAAGGAACCTTGAAGTCATTTCATGATCTTACTTTGCAAGCTTAGCATGAGAAGTGACCTTATTCAAGAGAGAGTTGGAGATTTGGTATTTCATCTTGGAATACTTAGTAGTCGATTTTGTATGTTGTAGTGGAACAAAACTCACATCAACAATATCTAACAATGCATAATAAGAGATAACTGGTTATACATCTTTTTAGTCTTCCACAACCACTATTGTCTATTCTCCATTCCTTTTTCATTGCTTCTGTTCTCAATGTAAAAGAGTTTCTTATCATCACATTTATGTCCTCAACAGTATTTTCTATCATAGTTAAAACATAAGCCTTTGCCCTATTTTCTTCAATTTGTTAGAGTATTGAAGGAATGACAGAACAGAATTCCTCCCATCTTTATTGTTTGTGAATTCCTCCCTTCTAAGGGTTAAATTTTCTTCCTTTGCCTTGCATGCCACGATAAAATAATTAAATTACAGTGAAAGGATTGAACATGCATACTTCATGTTGCATATGATTCTTGAGCCCACCAATAAATAAGTCATTCAAGTTCTCCTTGATCATTGTCTCTAACTTTCTATTCACAAGGATAAGTTTTGGAATTTATTGAATATAACCCTTGACCAATCGTGTTTGCTTATCTTGGCTAATTGGTTGAAGTAATTCTTTGATACATGAATGTTATAATGCAATTGCAGCTCCAAAAAAATTGACTAGGTGAAACTGAGATTTTTTCCTCTTTCTTTGAACATATAGCCATTGATACGTAATGAAGTGCTTAGGTTCTAGATACAAGGAAGATGTACATAAATAGAATCTCTATTTGATTTATCCAAGTAAGTGGATCCATTCCATTGAATGCTTATCCACCTTCTGTAGCTGGTTCTGAGATCTAGAATGAGTATTATCATTTGGATCATGGTTGGCTTGTATGAATGATCTACCTTGATTGATTGAAACATGGGGTTGCACCTTTGGTTGTGAGACCATATTTTCTAGATAGGGTCTTGGAGTTGTAATATTGTTTCCTTGATGCTAACCATTTATTCTTTCATTTCAGACTTGATACCACCCGTTTCTTCTGTTGATTCAGACTGCATATACTGCAGACTTTCTAGCTGGTGTACATTTTCATCTATTGAAGACCACATTAGATTTGAAGTTCCACTTGATCCTAATTTTGAATATATATTGTAAATAATACAATCTTCTATAGCATGTGGGTTCTAGAATTTATATGTTGCTTATATTGTATTTCTTTTAAACATAATTGTACTTCATACAAAAGTATGCTGTTTGTAAAGGATACACATGATTTTGGTGTGTAAGTTTTGAATAGCTTTGTTAACCTTAAGCTAACTAATTTAGCTTATTAGCATAAAGGCTAACCGGGTATTGACAATAGAAATATTTGTCTTTAGATTAAGAAGTAACTTGCAACATGCAAATGGAAGGAATGAAACTCAATGATGATGGCTAGAATATAATAAACAAGACAAGGAGAAAGGGTATAGAAGATCACAATCATTATTATTGATGGCTATAAGACACAAATGATAGTTAAATCATAACACATACATACAATGAAATAACTTGAATAAGAGAAGAATATAATAGGAAATATGCTGCAAATAACTTATATAAATAAGTTACTTTGACAGAGCAACATCCAAAATTTAGTCACTTCAAGGGGCTACCTCCAATATTCTTCAATAATGACATAATACACAATGTGATGATGACAAAACTAGCCACCATCTCCTATATATACCATTTTCATGCCATGGATGTCACCCATTCCAAACTAACTGCCTGTTTGAGACTATATAAATGATCATGTAACTTAATTTAGGGTTATGTTAGTCACAAGTCAGCTACACATAGCCCCATTCATGCTATAGGTTGATGGGATAACACACCCCTCCTCTTGAAACTAATATTGTCCTCAATGTTGACAATCCTTGGATTCTTATTCAAGAATGCTTCATCTTCCCATGATGCATCGTCATTGGTTAGATTTTTCCACTTGATCAAATACTCTGTAATTGTCCTCATAAGAAAGCCTCTTAGTGCATTTTGAAGAATCACTTGAAGTTTCAAAATGATTTTACACTCATCAGACTTTGGTAGCTTAGTTTAGGTTGAAATTCTACACTAACTATCGTTTTGCTTCATTTTGTTTTGTGCCATTGCCTTGTTCTCCTTAAGAATAGAGAGTACCTCTTGCTGGTAATGAACATGTTCTTCCATTGCGCTAACCTTTTATATAACTTCAAAGAAGAGGCGATGAACAGTGGAAGGTTCGCTGTTACTAGTTCAATGGATTCATCATGATCTCTTTTGCGAGGCAATCTTTTGGACATTTCACCAAAAACTAGAAATAGTCATGGATTTGGTGATGTCGGAATCCTCAACCATTGCGCTCTTAATGACAATGTAGAATGGTTATACAAACAAAGGATATAGAATAGAACTTAGTATCGATGATACCAATAGTACATTAAACATCAATACCAAGAAACATAATACCATAATACCATGATACCAAATACCAGGATGGCGAGGAAATGCTATTTCTTTATTGATACCAAAAACCAACCCCCTTACATCAAAGACCAAAGTGCTTATAAGATAGTCGGTTGGTTGGGAGAACCAACAGACGCACCTCCTCGCTCCTAACTACCCTCCCGACAAGACAACTAGAAGTAATACAATATTACTTTATTTGTACTACATTTATCCCCCCCCCAAAAAACAGTCGTCTTCCAGATGACAACAGTGCTAAAAGAAAATCAGACTTCAAAGTCGGGTTGTGAAAATACGAAGAAGATCTTGCTCAGTATGGCCTTCTCCTTTTGGCGTATAGTGTCCTCTACCTTGCGTATTGCCTCCTCCACCTTCTGGTGTACGACCTGCTTGAGTACAACCTCCTTGTGGCGTACGACCTACATGGGTACGACCTTCTTGAGTACGGCCTCCTCCTGGTGTACGGCTTGCATAGGTACGACCTTCTTGAGTACGACGTATGACCTTGCCACCCGTACAGTCTTGTAATTCGTACATCATACGGTCTTGAGATTTGTACGACCCTATGATGTCTTCTTCCTTTGTACGGCCTCCTGTACCATCCAGTCTGTATTGGCCTCCGCCACCTTTTGCCTTTGTACGGCCTGTCGTACGGTCCACATGCAATCCGTTCGGTCTATTTCTTTGACTTGGTCCGTACGGCCTCCTTCTCCAACCAATTCGTTCGTACGGCGTACGACTGATGTAGGAGCATCCTAGGTGTAAGAGCAATCTTGCATCACCCAAAAATATTTCTGGTTTCTTTTCAATAAGGGCTATCTTGTGCAAAGCTGCTATTTATGGAAACTTACTATTTTTAGTAAGCTGGTCATACGATCTCGGAATGTTCTGTTTTCACACGTGGAGGTTCATCTTAGTCATATTAGCCTGCCAGTAAAGTTTCATTGCTAGGTCAAGTCTAGTTTTGAAGATATTGAAACTTTTCGGTATTGGCAGCTGGGGCAGAAACTTTGAACTCAATTTTGAAAGCTTTAGAGGCCCCGAATGAGGTCGAAACTTCGGTTGACTGGAGCTTGCATGAGTCAAGTTCTGTAGAGCTCCTCACACCCTTTCCGAATTGGGGTCATAATAGTCGATTGGGTCAATGGGTGATGACTTATGGTCTTCGGAAGTTGGGCCACCTGAAATGGTGGAAAATAAGTTTCCTTCAAAATTTCTGTTTGGGTTTCGAAAGTTATTTTGAGCCGACTTTGATGTAATAAAATGAAAAATAAAATAATTCTAAGTTTGGTCAGCCCTATGGGCTAAATTTCTGGAACCTTCTCGGGCGGTGGAAATTGCCTATATAAGAAGGCTCGTAGTGTTGTCTAGGGCAGTTCTGGGTAGATCTGGGTAATGATTTGAGGCTTTGTCCTACAGAATATCGTAAGGGAATGCCCATGTGGTTTTGCATATTGTAATTCTGAAAGTTGTAATTCCACATTTGTGAAAATAATAAGAAGCCCATTTTTTGTTCTTGCAAATTGTTGTTTCTTTGTTTCTGTTATGTGTTTGTGGTATTAAGGGGAGCACCCTTCATCAAGTGGTATCAGAGTGGGAGTTCCTGAGTGTGTAAACAGATCGCCGACTATGAGACAGTTTGCACCAGGACCGTGGTTAGGGTTTCAGCAATAAGCGCGAAAATGCCTCCACAAAGGGAACGTGGCGGAAGAGCTGGTGCTGTGACACCTGAGGTTAGAGCCCTCCAGAGACAAGTGCGAGCATTGCAAGAAGAGATTCACAGAGGAATGAATCTTAATGCCAGAGACAAAAGCGAGGATGAAGCCGAAGGAGAAAGAAATTCTGATCAGGAAGGGGAAGTCGAAGTTTTGAATCAAGAAGAAGAAAGACTTTTCCGAGCCATTTCAAAGATCGGGAGGAGACCTAAGATTGAGGTTTCGACATTTTCTGGAAATCTTAACCTAGAAGAATTGATTGACTGGATCAATGAATGTGAAGAATATTTTGAGTATGAAGATATTGAGGATCTTGATAGGGTCAAATTTGCGAAGGCCAGACTGAAGGGTCATGCGAAGATCTGGTGGCAAGAGATTCAGTTGGAGCGAAATCGAAGAGGAAAGGATAAAATCACAAGATGGGATTGGATGGTGGATAAATTGAAGCGAAAGTTCATTTCTGTTGATTATGAGCTTGACCTACTGAAGAAGATGCAAAGTTTGAAGCAAGTAGGAAGATTTGTTCAGGAGTATATAGAGGAGCTCTATAGAATCCTCATCAGAATAGGCCATGCGGAAGCTGATAAGGAAAAAGTTGCCCGTTACCTTAATGGGTTGAGACCAAGCATTCGGGAGGAGTTGAATTTGGTTCGAATGAACAATATTGAAGAGGCATATCAGTTTACCCTAAAAGTAGAGGAAAAATTGAACAAGAAGTTCGAGAGCTAACAAAACGGAAGAGGTCGTGGTGGACGATCTGGTGGGCGGTCCTATGGTGGCCGAAATGAAGATCCGAAAAAGAAGGATGAGGCTAGTAGCAGTCAAAATCAGAGAGGAAACACTTCTAATCATTTCCATGATCAGAATAATAGAGATTAGAGAGGAAGAGGACAAGGATTAGGAAGAGGAGGCTTCCGTGGAACATGTTTTCACTGTGGAGAAGGTCATAGGGCATTTGAATGTCCTCAACGCCAAGGAAGGACAGATAGGAGGAATGAAGGCCAGGCCAGAGTTGCACATGATGAAGATGCCAGATCATCACATTCTGAAGATGCTGAAAGAGGAGAAACGTTGATTAACAGAAGAGTCCCGCTGAGTGGGGAGAATGAACCTGAGAAAAGGAGGAGCCTGTTTCACACTAGATGCAAGTGTGAGGGTAAGTGTTGTGATGTGATTATTGATAGTGGAAGCACTGACAATCTGGTGTCAGAAGAGATGGTGACAAAGTTGAAGCTCAAGAGACAAAAACACCCCAATCCATATCGGATTGCTTGGGTGCAGGATGACCACAAGGTCATGGTCAATGAACAATGCTTAGTGAAGGTCAAGATTGGCGGATACCATGATGAGGTACTATGTGATATCATATCTATGGATGCATGTCATATGTTGTTAGGTAGACTGTGGCAGTTTGACAGGCGTGCTATACATGATGGTCGTGTGAATACCTATTCCCTAACGAAGGATGGAGTGCGACATAAGGTAAAGCCATTGAATGACACAGAAGAAAAGGTATGTGGTAGTGCAAGAATAACTTTTGTTGATGGAAGAAAATTCCTAGATGGTATGAGGCATGAGCATGTGTGTTTTTCTTTAATTCCAAAAGCTGGTAAAGAGGAAGTAGAAGATGTACTTGTAGAATTTGCAGATTTGTTGAATGAGTTTCAGGATATTGTGTTCGATAATGTTCCTGATGGATTACCGCCAGTAAGGAAGATCAATCATTAGATGGATTTGATTCCAGGAGCTAGTTTGCCAAATAAGGCAGCACATAGAATAACACCAACAGAAAGTGAAGAGCTGAATAGACAAGTACATGAGTTATTGTAGAAGGGGTTAATTCGTGAGTCTGAGTCCCTGCGTTGTACTAGTGGTATTAGCACCAAAGAAGAATGGAGAATGGAGGATGTGTACAGACTCTAGGGCAATAAACTAGATCACAATCAATTACAAGTTTCCATTGCCACGAACGGATGATATTATGAACTGTTTGAGTGGAGCTGTGTATTTCTCAAAGATAGATGTGAAGAGTGGATATCGTCAGATTCAGATCAGAGAAGGAGATGAATGGAAGATTGCCTTCAAGACAAAGGAAGGATTATATGAGTGGTTAGTCATGCCTTTTGGGCTAACCAATGCACCGAGCACTTTCATGCGGCTCATGAACAAGATTCTGAAAGAGTTTCTGGGTAAGTTTGTCATTGTTTACCTAGATGATATTTTGATCTTCAGTAAGACATTGGAGGAGCGTATGATGCATATTTGTATGGTGCTTGAGAAACTGAGAGAAGAGAAATTGTTGATAAATTTGAAGAAGTGCAGTTTTGTGAAGAAAGAGTTAGTGTATTTGGGATTTGTAGTTTTAGCAGAAGGTCTAAAAATGGACCTAGAGAAAGTACAGGCTATTATTGAATGGCCTACTCCAAGGAGTGCAACTGAGGTAAAATCTTTTCATGGTTTGGCTAGTTTTTACAGAAAGTTTATCAAAAATTTTAGTAGTATTTGTGGACCCTTGACTGAAACAATGAGAGGGGATAGAAAAGAGTTCAAGTGGACTAATGGGGTAGATAAGAGTTTTAAACTGTTGAAACAAAAAGTTATAGAACAACTTGTTTTGGCACTTCCAGATTTTAATAAGGTGTTTTAAGTAGACTGTGATGCTAGTGGTACTGCAATAGGAGCTGTTATGAGCCAAGAAGGTAAACCTGTTGCTTATTGCAGTGAAAAGCTAAATGATGCCACGAGAAAATATTCTGTTTATGATCAGAAATTTTATGCTATAGTTCAGGCATTGAAAAAGTGGAGACACTATCCGCTTCTTAAGGAGTTTGTTTTGTATACTGATCATCAAGCTTTGCAATATTTGAATAGTCAAGGAAATTGAATCAAAGGCATTTGAAATGGGTTGAGTTTTTGCAGAGTTATACATTTGTTTTGAAACACAGGAGTGGAAAGTCTAACAGGGTTGCAGATGCGCTTAGCAGAAGACAACTATTACTGGCAGAGATGCAGATTGAGGTGGTTGGGTTCAAGGAACTCAAGAATTTGTATTCAGAGGATCCTGATTTTGGAGAAGCTTGGAAAGCTTGTACAGAGCCTGTTACTCTAGACAGAACAAAGTGGTTCGATTTCATCATTCAGGATGATATGCTATTCAGAGGAAGCCAGTTGTGCATTCCACAAAGTTCTATGAGGGAGAATCTCATCAAGGAGAAGCATAGCGGAGGATTGACTGGATATTTTGGTCGTGATAAAACCCTTGCTTTGGTTAGTGAGAATTATTATTGGCCAAAGTTGCAGCAAGATGTCAAGAAGTTTGTACAAAGTTGCAGAGTATGTCAGATGGTGAAAGGAGTGAAGCAGAATATAGGGTTGTATCAACCATTAGCTGTGCCAAAGAAGCCTTGGGAGGATATCAGTATAGACTTTGTTCTTGGTTTACCGAGGACTTAGCGGGGACATGATTCAATTTTTGTGGTGGTTGATAGATTTTTAAAGATGACACATTTCATTTTCTGCAAGAAGACTAATGATGCTATTCATGTAGCATAATTGTTTTTCAGAGTAGTGAGACTACATGGTTTTCCAAAGACCATAGTTTCAGATTGAGACACTAAGTTTGTTGGATATTTCTGACGTACATTGTGGAAGAAGTTGAAGACAGATTTGAAGTTCAGTTCGTCGCATCATCCACAGATTGATGGATAGACAGAGGTGGTGAATAGGAGTTTGGGAAATGTGCTGAGATGTTTGGGTGGAGACAAGCCAATAGGATGGGATTTGATTTTACCACAAGCAGAATTCGCATACAATAATTCTGTCAATAGGAGCACTGGTAAATCACCATTCCAAATTGTATATGGAGGTAGTCCTAGAAATGCATTTGAGTTGAGAAAGATAGATAAAGGAGAGATAAGTAGTGTTGAAGCTAAGGATTTTGCAGAACATTTGAAGAACATCCATGAGGAGGTGAGGAAGCATATTACCAAGATGAATGCGCAGTATAAGGCTAAGGCAGATGAGAAAATGAGGCATAAGGAATTTCAGGTTGGAGATGAAGTCATGGTTCATTTGCAGAAGGAGCGATTTTCGGTTGGTACATACAACTAGTTGAAAATGAAGAAGTTTGGGCCATGTAAGATACTGAAGAAGCATGATTCAGCAAATGCATATGAGGTAGAATTGCCTACTGAGCTGAATATTTCACCAGTTTTTAACATTTCAGATCTGACAGAGTATCATGAGGGAGGCTTTGAAGATGAGATCACAGCAGCATAGTGGAGTATTCCAGCAACCAGTTTAGCTACCAAGGAGATTGAGGATATAGTGGACAGTTGTGTTGATAGAAGCACAAGGAACAGGACATATGAAGAATATCTGGTCAAGTGGAAAGGACGACCTGTTGAAGATTTATCATAGCTGACAAGGGAGGAGGTTAACCATCTTGGTTTTCCTCTTCACACCTGAGACGTGACGGGGTCACTTCTCAAATTACCCCGAGTGTCTGATGCAGGAGCATCCTGGGTGTAAGAGCAATCTTGCATCACCCAAAAATATTTTTGGTTTCTTTTCAATAAGGGCTATCTTGTGCAGAGCTGCTATTTATGGAAACTTACTATTTTTAGTAAGCTGGTCATACGATCTCGAAATGTTCTGATTTCACATGTTGAGGTTCATCTTAGTCATATAAGCCTGCCAGTAAAGTTTCATTGCTAGATCAAGTCTAATTTTGAAGATATTGAAAATTTTCGGTATTGGCAGCTGGGTATAGAAACTTTGAACTCAGTTTTGAAAGCTTTAGAGGCCCCGGATGAGGTTGAAACTTTGGTTGACTATATCTTGAGCGAATCAAGCACTGTAGAGCTCCTCGCGCCCTTTCCGAATTGGGGTCATAATAGTCAATCGGGTCAACGGGTGATGACTTATGGTCTCCGGAAGTTGGGCCACCTGAAATGGCGAAAGATAAATTTCTTTCAAAATTTTTGTTTGGGTTTTGAAAGTTATTTTGAGCTGACTTTGATGTAATAAAATGAAAAATAAAATAATTCTAAGTTTGGTTGGCCCTATGAGCTAAATTTCTGGAACCTTCTTGGGCGGTGGAAATTGCCTATATAAGAAGGTCCATAGTGTTGTCTAGTGTAGTTCTGGGTAGATCTGGGTAATGATTTGAGGCTTTGTCCTACAGAATATTGTAAGGGAATGCCCATGTGGCTTTGCATATTGTAATTCTGAAAGTTTGTAATTCCACATTTGTGGAGATAATAAGAAGCCCATTTTTTGTTCTTGCAAATTGTTGTTGTTTCTCTGTTTCTGTTATGTGTTTGTGGTATTAAGGGGAGCACCCTTCATTAACGGCCTCCCTCCAGTCCGTACGGCCTCCTCTGAGCTGCCACCTCCGTACGGCGTACGACCTCCTTATAATCCGTACGCCCACTCTCTTTCGTCTGTCGTCCGTACGACGTATGGACCATCTGTACTACGTACGTGGGTTGGTTGATCTCTACCTTGCACTGAACTCGTAGGGTTTCTAAGCCGGAAGCTCTTCCACTTTCCTTTGTTTGAGCACGTACGTCCTTGTATTCCTTGTGCCCCTTCGAGTCACTTTCTTCTTGAATTTGTACAATTTGCACCATATTGCATTTTGGCTGAAATACCTCGTAGTCCTCCATCTGCCAGTGAAATAGGCCGTTGAGAGAGCTAGTGTCGTCTTCTGAGCATTCCCCTAGGTGGAGCACTCCACCTGGTTCCACCCCTTCATGGTCTTCTCTCGCTGAGTCGGATGCGAGATCCTAACTTACACATTGATTCCTCAGATCTATTATGTATTTTCTTCCATCTACTTCTATGGAAAGGATATTTTTTTTCCAATTGTGGGTGGCCTTTGCTGCGATCAGCCAACCTCTGCCCAACAACGCATTGTACCCTTTCTTTTCCAGAGTAATCACCACAAAGTCGAGGAGGAACTCTCGTGTACCAATTATTACCTTTTGTCTCATCAGGGTTCCTATTGGCTTGATCCCATGCTGGTCTGCTCCTACCAATTGGAATGTGGGTGGCCAGAGTGTGGGTTTCCCTAGAGCCTTCCAAGTCTCCTCTGGTAAGACGTTCACACCAGACCCTCCATCCACAATAGTGTTAGATAGTTTACATCCCATTATTTCCATTTCTACTATTGTAGGTGTCCTTCTTGTCCCAATAGTGGATAGGGTATCCGTTTTCTCCATTGGTTTCTCTGTTTTCTCCTCCCTCCTGAGATTTTCCTCTTGATTCCTTATTCCTTGTGATATTGCTACTCGAAGCTGAGGTACCTGTTGTGAGGTTTTCACACCATCGCCCCAAAATATTTGGGGACCCCCAATTTTTTTTTGAGCAAGCCTTGGCAATTTTTCCTAGATCCGAGAGTTTGGGTGCCTTAGCGAATTTTGGGCGATCTAGAGGTTTTGGAATGAGAATTTTACACCTTGGATGTTTTTAAAGTGCCTGGGGGGGTATTGCTTGTTTTCACCTTGTGCGAAACGTTGATTTTCTTAAATGGTCGATTTTGTCTTTAAGCCAAATGAAATTCAATGAGAACATTTTCTTTTCAATGTTAGAATAATATCTAGTGGGATAAAATTGCAAATTTTGGACTTGGATGAATTTTGAAAATTGACAAAATTGAATAACTTGAGATTTTCAAAATTTAATTGTAAAATTGGATATTTTTGAGAAAATCTTGTAAATTGTTGGTGGAGAAAAGTGGAAATTAAATAAAAATTTGATTTAAAATTTGCCAAATTTGAGTTTAACTGCCAAATAGAGATAATAAATTGCAAAATATAAAAAATTAATGGCCAAATGGAAATTAAATTGCTAAATGATTTTTTTTGGATTGCAAATAATAAAAAAAAAAATTAAATTGCCAAGTGGGATTTTTTGAAATTTTAAATGAGAAATGAATAAATGAAAATTTGAAATTGTTTGAATTGTGATTGGCTTGCAAATTTTAATTAATTTTGGTGAGGTTGTTGTGATTAAATGCATTTATTTGGCAATTTTAAAATAATTAAAATCATATTTTTGGGCTGAGTGTTTGTAATTTAGAAATTTAATTTGGGCTCTTTTGTGTGTTAAATTCAATGTATTTTAAGGCCTAAGAGGTGTGAAATTCAAGGCAAGTTATTGGGTCCACAATGGGGAAGGTTTAAAGCTATATTAGAGGCCTAAATGACCTTTTTTCAAAATTTCAATTTTTGGGCCTTTGATAATTTCGGATTTGGCTAATTTAAATCCATAATTTTGCACAATTCAATGCAAGTGGCTTTCTTAATTTAAATCTGCCCTTTCCTTAAATTAATTTAATTTTTTTGGGGCCATGGCTTGGTTAATTTCAATGTTTAGGGGCCCCATATGGATTATTTTTTGGAGTGGCCCAATTTCATTTTAAAAAGGAAAATTAACATGTTATTGCATAGATTTTTGTTTTTGCAATGGGCTGGCCCAATTTTAAATTAAAATTGAATACCCAAGGCTATGTGATTTAATGCATTTAATTTGGGTTATATGTTTGGCAATTTAATTAATTTTATTTTCCCTCCAATGCAGGTCAGCCCTATTTGAAGAGGCAAAAAATTAGTATAAAGGGAGGGCTTGTCTCCTCATTTTCTCATTCATTTCTTGCTTGTCTCTTGGCAGCCAAGGAGGAGCTCTTGGAGCAGCAAAAGAGCAAAATTTTGCAAGGAGTGCATTTTTGGTGTTGTCTTCTTCTTCTTTGGAGAAGAATTTGTTGGTGTAGAGGGTAGGAGGTTCAGATTTGCAAATATTAAGGCTCAGATTTGTCAATTCTCAGGCATCCACACTCAGATTTTCAATTGGCAAGGTGGCAAAGTTCAGATTTGTGATAGAGGAGGAGTTTATTGATAGTGATTCATAGCGAGATTTTGAAGGGAGGAGATCCTCTTGTGGAGACAGAAATTTTTTGAGAATCAAGCTAAGCCAATTACAATTCTGGGAGATCAAGAAGAAGTTATCAAACCAAAGAAAACCGGTGAGTGGCCTATCTTTTCCTCTCTCCTTAATTGCTTTCATTTCATTGGTGCTAGTCTAGGTGTTGAAAACTAATTTCAAGAGTAGAGTTAGGTGTTTGGTTAGTAGGTTGATTACTCGATTGTCTTGATTAGCTTTTTTTCCTCAAGTTCTTGCTTGCATTCCATCATTGCATTTCATTTTAGAGAGAAGATTGGAGTGATAAGTGTAGTCCATCTTAAGGTATTGGCGGGGAGTGATAAGTGTAGTATTCCACCCCTAGGGAGAAGGTTGGAGTGATAAGTGTAGTCCATCTTAAGGCAAAGGCGGGGAGTGATAAGTGTAGTTTGCATCATTGCATTTCATCATTGTAGGAAGGAGAATTGGAGTGATAAGTGTAGTCCATCTTAAGGTAACGGCGGGGAGTGATAAATGTAGTATTCCATCTTATAGGCGAAGTTTGGAGTGATAAGTGTAGTTTCATCTTCATTGTAGAAAAGGCGGGGAGTGATAAGTGTTTAGGATGAATGATGCCAATGCAAGCAAGTGACTCAAAGGAATTAATGCTGAAATAGGAGACAAGGAAGTCATGATACCCAATTCCAACTTCCGCTCAAAATTGAAATACGTTGGAGACACCATCATTGGTACCCTTGACTTGATTCAATTAAGAGAGGTTGAGAGACAGCTAGTCCCCTGTGGCAAAGAGGATCAAATAGTATGGATTTGTGCAAGGAAGTGTTCAGTCTACCCCAGCAGCAGACACGATACGACAGAATTGGTTACATCAAGTCATCAAGGCTCACCCGATCAGATCAGCAAGTCAGAGTGTAGCAGCTTCATTGTGCTTCTCAGTCAAATTCTGGGCTCTACTAAAGGTACATAGTTTGATTCTTGGATATTTTATTTTATTGAAGAGATTGGAAATGATAAAAGAAAGATTGATTGGATTAGGATCATTAGCATGAATTTAGAGTTGCAACTTGGATAGTACAAAATCGGGGCAAATCTACATGGGGTCCTACTTCTTCAATTCGGGTGCAAGACTACTAGCGATGCTTTGCCAGTCGAACCAAATCTAATCTTGGGGAGATGCATTGCACCACTATGGTTGAGGCAAGTACTTATGCCAAAAGGGCAAGGTTGGGGCAGTTCGAACAGTTGAAGGCAGTCAAGGGTTAACCAAGGAGGAATGCATTGATGAAAGCGGTTGATGAACTCAGTGATGGGTGGATTGTGGAACAATCAAGGAGATATGGTGAGGGCAGGTGCCCCAAAACCCAAGGTTATTGAAACAAAGAGGTGCAAGCAAATCAAATCCAAATAGGAAGGTTAAAATGGAAAAGTATTGAAGTAAAGAGGAAAGTGATTGAAAGGTTGAGGGAGGTCAAGTTTGATTTCAAGGCGGTGGCTAAGAGCAAGGCTCTTAAATTGCACAAGGTTCACATCCAGGCAAGCCACCAAGGTCAAGGCAAGATTACCCCAAGTGCATGGAGACCTCACCCTTTCGAGGTCAAGACATCAAGTACAAGCAAGTTCAAGTGGTGGTGAGAAAATTTCTAAGGACAAGCTCAAGCATCCAAGGCTTCATCTCATCTCAAGGATTAATGAACTTTATAAGACAAGGTTGATGAGGTGGCAATTTCATGTGCATGCAATCAAATCATGCCAAGTGTCCTATGTTCTCATTGGTTGATAGATTATTGTAATTTTCTCATTGGCCCACAAAGTTGGTGCCCTCATGTAATTGGTTGAAAGATGGTAACCCTAATTAGAGTTTGTAAGGTTTAATCTTGGCCCTTGATTTTGCCTCTTAATCTTGGCCACTCGTTGTAATTTTGAGCCTCTATATAAGGCCATTTGTTCTCGTTTGTAAAGGGAGTTATGTTGGAGAATTGTTGCCAAAATACTATCAAAATTGTTCTCTATTCATTGTTGTGGTTTGCATGGTGGATATACATGATCATTTTGGTGTATTGCATGTTTCTTCTCATCTCTCAAATTAAAGTAGGATTTCATTTCATGTTGTTAAAGTAAAAATAGAAGTAGATGATTAGTTGTAATGGTGATGTTGGTGAATGTTTGATGAGGATCTTATACTAGGCCACCAGCATCTTGGCGGCTTGTCAAGGAGCCTTGTGTGGTAATCTAGTCAATTGCTCCCAAGTTCTACTTGCATTTCATCTTTCCGCTTGTACTTCAAGTTGGGTTGGAAGATAGGTGTTAGTGTGAAAATCTTAAGAGTTTCCCTTAGAATCATCGCACCGATGGAAGTAGCACCGCTGGCAAGCTTTCATTAGGTTGATCCCCGTCCATTTGCCAATCTTTCCATTCCATAGGAGTAGTAGTAGAAGTAATCAGTAGTTGAGTAGTTGAAGTTGAGAAGTTGAAGTTCGAAAGTTTGAAGAGCAAAGCTAGAAGTGATATAAATTAGTTTGATGAGCAAAGTTGGAAATGATATAAAAGAAGAAAGTTATCT
Organism: Chamaecyparis obtusa; assembly: GCA_027943335.1. NCBI lineage: Eukaryota > Viridiplantae > Streptophyta > Pinopsida > Cupressales > Cupressaceae > Chamaecyparis > Chamaecyparis obtusa. The sequence goes on along the minus strand of BSBK01003859.1, from coordinate 731,892 downwards.
CATCATCATCATAGCGAGAATTTGACATCCTCAAGTGAACAACATAAGCCCGCCGAAGTGATTACCAACAAATCACATTTTTATAACTGAGTTAGTATCCACAGGTGTAAGGAACCTTGGAGTATCTTATATACTTTTCAAGAGAGGGTTGAGTGTTTGGTACGCTGTATCAAGTATTTCAATTTCTATATGTTATGTAATGGTACAAAACTCACATCAACAGTACCGTTTCCAACAGATCCATAATTTTTACAGGGATGGTAGTTTCCAGTATTTGTTTCATGATGCTGGGTACTGGCCCCTTGGTTGGGGTTTTAGTTGTACTTCCTCTTCCTTATTCTGTGCTATCCCTAATGTCTTTCGTGGCTTCTTGAATTCTCTCTCTTTCCGTAGCCATGTCGGGGTATTCAAGTTTCCTCGCCTGCATTCTTGTGATGGCCAATACTTCCCTCTTAGGATTTGCAATGTCAAGCCTGTTGACCCCCTTCTGTTTAGGGCAATTGGCATCCTCATGGTTACCCGATCCACACCATTTACACAACATTCCATCATTCTGTCCTCTCCCATTTTGGCAATCTTGTGCGAAGTGTCCCCATTGGTTACAATGCCTACATTGGATCATGGGTCTTCCTTTAGAATCATACTGGATTGCTCTCCGGGGTGTGTTGTTATTACTACTGTTATTGCTTCCTCGTTGATTGTTTCGGTACCCTCCTGGTGATGCTTCTGTATTAGTGTTACATGGAGGAGTGACGGGTGGTGTGGATTGTTCTCCTTGCGTGAAAAATACTTGAGCATTCCGTGCCTTCAAGTTGTAAGGGCAGTCTTTGATTGTGTGGCCTAATACCTGGCAGATGTCACATAAGGCTTTGCGGGGGCAAGTCCCTTTTGTATGTCCCTCCTCACAATCTGTGCACCAAAGTTCCCTACCCTCTTTCTTTTCTTCCTTACTTCCTGTCACTTCCTTCATTAGCCGCATCATGTCTTTTCTCAAGGCTTGGATGGTCTTGGACTCATCCCCACTTTCTTTTGAGCTCTCACTTTCGCCTCCCTGCCGCTTGTCTTTGGAAGTTTTATTCTTGCTTTCTATGTCCATTGCCCGAGTGCATGCTTCTTTGAAGGAGGATGGTGGCACTATCTTCATTTTCCATTTTAAGGATGGGATTAATCCTTCAATGAACCATCTCTTTTTTAATCCGTCATCAGGTTTGTTATCCAACTTCCCTATCAATTCTCTGAGTTTCCTTATATAACCTCTAACTGACTCATTTTTTTCCTGCCTGGTACTATAAATTTCTATGACTATCTCGTCATCATCACGTAGGAGTCTGAATTCCTCCTCGAAGGCAGTACGGAGGTCCTTCTAGATGGCTCTCTGATTGGCCTCCAATTCTGTATACCAATCAATAGCAATCCCTCTCAAGGTGGCTGGAAAGGCTTGTAACCATTGATTTGCATCATTTTCTCCATTGGCCTGCCATATGGTGATGCATGTTTTACAGTGCCGGGCAGGGTCTTCTAACCCATCTCCAGAGAATCTAGGAAGTTTTTGCTTAACTACTGCCATTCTCTTTCCTCCTGCCGGGACGCTCCCTCCTGCCGGAATGCTCCCTCCTGCTGGGATGCGCCCTCCTGCCGAGACGCTCCCTCCTGCAGAACTAGTACTCTCTACTTCCCCTTGTGATTCTTCTGTCCCGCTTCATGGCTGTTCTCGACGTGCAGGAGTTTCAGGATTCTTCCCTCCTTCCTTCCTGAAGTTTCTGAAATGGCTATTTTGACTATACCTTCTATTGTGCTTGCAATCAGGCTATCCTCAGTTTGTCTTTCACTTGTGGACTCATTCCCTAATCCTTGCAAGCGGCGACGTCTTTCTTCTTGTTGCTGTTGGCCCAAGATCCGTAGGCCAGCTTCCTCCTCAGTTTCTTTATCAGGCCTACGCTTGGGATATTTATTTGGAATCAGGGACATGAATCAAAATGGACCAGAAGTCAGGCTGGAGGAATTCCCTCAAGTAGATCCTACACCACTGGTGGTACCAAAGTTTGTCCGTACCGTGCTTAAGCGGAACCGCTCTCTCGGCTTCCCTTGGCACGTACTGTACTTCCCAGGTCACCACCAGATTGTTTCACTTGATCCTCCCTTGGTATTCCCTCCTATTCTCTATGACCTCCAAGTCCGAACTTAGGCAACGACGCCAAAATGTAGAATGGTTATACAGACAAAGGATATAGAATAGAACTTAGTATCGATGATACCAACAGTACATTAAACATCAATACCAAGAAACATAATACCAGACAATAATTGAGCCACACCATTGTATACTGATTGTTAAGCATATTTTGTGTTTGGTGTGAGCTTACCATATGTGGACACTTTCCATGCAACCCTTCTAGTTCAAATGCTGTATCCTTTGAGTAAAAACACACAAATAGATCTTTTAAGTTAATCTCAATTATTCCCAAAGTAGTGAGCTATTGGACCTTTCAAAACAATGTCTACTTCAGCCACATGCAAAAAACACAGGACAATCTAGCATGTAATCTCCCTTGGTGAGTTTAATACAATGGCATTTACCCTAACAATTGGCTATAGTGTTGGAAATGTTGTCATTGATGTCAAAGGCATATTAATGAGATAGCTATCATTAATTTAATGTCGAAGGAAATTGTTGATAGAAATGTCTCATTGATGTCAAGGGGTGATTGGAAGTTGTCATTGATGTCAAAGATAAGAAGATAATGTTTGTCATTAATATCAAGAAAGGCAATAGCAATAAAGCAAGGTCATGTGTACCATTGCATCATGGGGTCTTTCCTTGTATGGTTTATATACACAGCACCATATTGTAAAAGCAACATCAAAGGCTGTAGTCAAATCAGATATATGGATATGCCAAATTTGTAGAGAGTATAGGGAGGGTATTCACATAACAAGATTTAATTAAAACCTATCTTAAAGCTCTGATTATATTAAGAGCAGAAATGATAGTATCAAAGACAATGATGAACAAGGATGTTAGTGTGAAGTCTATTATTGATAGCAATTATGATAAAAGTAACAATTATGTGTTGTAAAAGGCAGCGCTAATATAATGAGCAGAAATTATATTCAACATCGGTGCAGAAGACATTTAAGCTGCTAGTTTAATTCTACCAAAGTTAAGTAAATTAAATTTGACTAAATTCATGATGGCCGACTCATCAAAAGTTGGCATTGAAATTAAATGGAATTAGTAACAACAAAATTATTATTATGATAAAATTCAGATACAAAGTGAGAAGGAATAGAGAGCATTAGAGAAAAGTATGCAAGACAAAAACACCTTATAAAAACCAACCCAAAAAAGATTTCATTTGCACAAGATATGGCTCTTGAAGTTCTCAAATAAGAATTGCATAGTGTTGTGATAAAACTCAATTTTTGGAAAATGGAGGTGTCAAATGTACAAACTCATTATAACATTGCTAAGTATGTAAAATTTTGCCCCATTAAAAAAATACCTTTGTTTGAGAAAGTTACAACCCCCTAAAGTTGGATTATCTAACTAAAAAGGTCAATGGAAAGTGGGTAGAAGTCCTAGTGGTAGGTAGCAACATTCAAGTGGTTGGAGGGCAGAACCATTGGTGGTGACAAGGCTTTGTTTGAGCATGGGTAGCTAGATGGTCATGTGGTGGTGGCCTAGTCAATGGCTATCAATAGAGGTGGTGATAGACACTAGATCAAATTGTTGTTGGTGGCGACTAGGCATAAATAGCCACAAGGGCAGAAATTTGGAGGAGCATTGAAGGGGGTGTGCCAAAATCTGGGTGGAGTGATTGTAGGAGGGTAGAAAATTGAGGGTGATTGACTTGGCTATGCCCTATGGTCCCCTTTTGGGGTTGCAGTGGCTATAATGGGTTGTGGTCCCTATATGAAGAGGGTTGCTTTATGCATTAATTTAAACAAAATTGGGATGGCCTTTGCAAATGAGTGTAGTTTGGTATGACTATATGAGTTGGAAAATAATTTTCGTTGCCGCATGCTCTCAACTTTGATTTTGATGATTTTATTGTTGATCTATATATTTTGGCACCTTTCAAACACAATGGCAGTCCATTGGTCCAAAATGCCTAGAAAACTCAACTTTCACTTGTTGCCATGTTCAAATTCTATGGTGTAGCATGACTTCTTGATCTTGGATTTGGGTGAAATAAAAGCTAAACTTGACTTTCTCGAGCCTCCCTAACACAATATAACAGCCAAAAACACTACTTGGAATATTGAAAAGATGAAAATACTTAGAATGTAGAAAACCAATGATAAAAACCCAAAGATGTTAGTATTTCCTATCAAACCTTTTGAAGATGCAAGGAAAAAGCATATCTTCTCTAAAGTGATTAGCCCATCCAAATTCTCAAAAGCAAGAAGCTACTTTGCGTTTTTCGAAGCACAATACCTATAAAACCATGCTGGATTAAGAATTAAATTGAAGCTACCCAAAGCCCAGTGCTTGAAATAGAAATAATGAAATTATTCTAACAAATGATATTGAAATCAAAATAGAAAAATGAAGTTCATTTCTACAAAGAGATATACAAATGTTCAAGAAACAAAGTAACATGGATAAAGCTCACGATAACATGAACGGATAGCAGGTTAGGGGAGTGAATCTATATATATAGGAAAAAGAGGAGGCAAAATTGACCAATGAGAAAAGTAACTCCTACAAAAAAATAGGCGGGACTTACTCTCATAAAAGATGCCATTTATCCTTATTATTGCCCACTCACTACAACTAAGCAAGATAAACTAAATGTGTAGGAAAATACATAAATATCCAACTAAAGAAAATAAAACCTACACTACCAACCAAACCTCCAAATTTTAGAAATTTTTTTCCAAATTGCAAGAGACATGCTTCACAATCCGACTTCCTAAATGGCAAATGATCGCCTCGTTTCTTTCCTTTTGAATGCCAAGAACATGCTCTGATACCACTTGCAATACATGCCAATAAGCATGAACAAAAGTAACATGATAATACATTCACACTCAAAGATCAAAATCTAGTGTCCCCTAGAGATTTGCTCCCAATCTTCTTGGTGATGTTCTAGGAATGGGAGGGATAAGGACAAAACACTCAATCCCCTTACCCAAAAAAGAAACTTCATAGGAATGCTCTCTTTTTAGTGAAACATACAGGGACAGCAAGGGGATCCCTAGATGTCATAAACAAAACAAAAAGAAGTTTGAAAATAGCAAAAGAGTCAAAAAATTTATATTCTAATACTAAAAGGGCGAACCAAATCCTTGACCCTAATAGAACCCTAAACATTAAATCCATTTCATTGTAACCTACATAAAAGAAAGAGAAAAGGAAAAGAAGAGGAAAATAAAGGAAGTGAAAGTGGGTGTAGGGTCTTCAAATTTGCTCTTGCAACAATCACCAACACCATATTTATCAAGTTAATCTTCACTTATTTAAGTTCGTAACTTTTTTTCTTTGCAAAGATGTTTGGCTTTCAAGTTTTTTATTTTTCTTTTGTAATTTCAATATTTGTTTGGACTCAAGATTGTTCACACATCAACACATTCACATTGCAATTTGTGATTGAACTAATCTGATTTATTCAAGACATTGGAAATTGTCACTTGGTTCAATATGATGAATGCCTATAATTGTTTTTGTTTTTTTCATCGTCCTTGACTGCATTGGTTAGGTGTGATAAGTACTATAGTTTTTCTTTTCTAAAGTTAATGTGTTTTTTTTTCACTTGCAGTGGGCTTAAAAAGTGCTGCTCATTTGTTTGCACTTTCAATGGGCTAAAATACGTGCCATCTTTTTTGTTTATATTGATTTTTGCTTTGCAGTGCCAAGTTGAGTTACCCAAGCAACAATTTGATGATGAATGTTATAAGTTGGAGGAGATTGGCAATGAAAGTGGGAGAGGGAAGACATTGATTGTAAAGATGGTGGGTTTCCTACTGTCCAAAGGGCGATTGGGTGTCCAATGGAACTCGTGACAGCTGTGTAAAAAAATAATTGAGGCTACCTATAGGCACATCTGTTGGACCTCATGTTCTGTGCATACCATGAAACATGCCATCAAGGACATTGGAAACAATGAGTGGGTTGAAAAGGTTACGGTGGATGTAAGGGAGGTGCAGGTGTTCACCCAAAACTTGGCTCTATTTTGGTTCTTTTCTAGGAAGGAACTCATTAACTGATAGATACCAGATTTGTCTTTTTGCTTCATTATATCAGGTTGTATGTTTGAGCCACATGAGCCCTTGCAATTTAATGATCATGGATTCATGGCTGAGTAGACAAAGTGGGGGTAGTGAAGAAAGTTGTAGTGAGTGATTCCTTTTAGTCAAATGTGAGATATATGACATCCATCATATCCCCAATTTTCATAGTCATCAATTATGTGATAAATATGAAGAGATATATTAGTGCATATATAGCATGCTTGGCTAGATGAAGGCTGTGATTCGATAGAGAGATCCCACCTTGCAGTTTTACCATCCAATATTCAGTAAGGGTGGTAGAAAGTTAATACCTAGTTACATATGGCCATATATGCACGAATCCCAAGTGGTTTGTGGAGGCCTATTTTTGTTGTTCTCATTGATGCCAAAGTGAGAAGTGCTTCATAAAGTCTCTCAAGAAATATATAGCATAGAAGATGCTGCATCAATAGGATCTCAGTTGATTAAATTTGTTAAACACGATGGCTATGCGACTCTAACAAATATGGACAGGCTGAATTTGGCACAAGCCAAACTCATAAGCTACGGGCTTCCATCATGACTATGTACACTTCTTATTTACTTTCTTTCACAAGTCTCTACTTCCTTCATTGCTGAGAGAAGTTGTGCATATAGCTTTATCTGCTTTGTTAAGAGAAACAGGTGTATCTCCAGGAGAGTGAAGAAGTCTGTTGTTGTATACAGTGTCTTTCATCTTATTGATCACATGACAATTGAGTACAAGTTGAGTTTAATAGTCTAGTGGAATGTAGAACAAGAGGAATCAGCACAAGTTGACGATGACTAGGATTTGTAGCCAAGATTGGTTGGAGTCTTGCTGCAACAACTAGATGAGTCTAGCAGTTTCAGTAATTAGTATTTGACATTACCATCCAACATTAATTCTGATTATTAAGCTTGCTACTCAATACACATAAACTTTTTCTTATCATTTAGTTTACTTTGTATTTGGAGTTTCATGAATCATTTCAGTACTTTTAGTTGGTCATATGATATCACTACATCAGTTGATCATTGTGTCAATGGATTCTCATTGCTCAATGCTTATTTACTCAGTTACCAGGTGTGTGCACCCTGCCCACGTATCCGGATGCTGGTGCATTATGATGCAGGATGCAGGTGCTGGTGAGTTTGGATGCTCACAGGGAGCACTTTTTCTCCCTGTGGGTGTATCTGGATGCACCCACAGGGAGAAAAAGTGCTCCGTGTGAGCATCCAAGCAGACCTGGATGCCCAGTGCTCAGAATTTTCAATAAAACTTTAAAAAAGTGACTTTTCACTTAACATGTGCTTTAAAAGTGACTTTTTTATTATTTTTTTCCACAAAACCCTAAAACGACCCTAGATGAGGGTATCAATTGGCATTTAATATTTATCTTTGGCATTTGGCATTGATCAATGATGAAGTATCATACTATCAAATGCTTTAATTCTGTATATTTCTTGCAATTTTTTTTTGTACATATATATACCCAAACGCATCCAAACACCACCCCCCCCCCCCCCCCCAAAAAAAAAAAAGAAAGAAAAAAAACTCACGTATCCACGTGCCGGTTCTCGTACCCGCATCTGCATCTGGATTCGAACCGGTAACTTAGCTTATTTACTTACGCACTTTGTATTTACAATTCTGACTTTATGCATTTTAATCATTGATCATTTTGACCCAGCATGACAAATGACAATATCATTCAATGTTTGACAATGGAATCTAATTATGAGTTTTCTTTTGGTTGAAATATTAATTTCTATTTAAAGTTTAAAAGCCATCTGCAACCGTCCCCTCATCAATCTGAAACACCAGGGAAAAGCTTGTCATCCCCAAAACTGTGTCTGTGTCCCCAAAACTAAGAGAAGCGCTGGTAAAAACTTGTCATAGAATGCTTAATATTATGAAGGAGGTGACCGTGACCCTATGATGATAAAACAAGCTATGTATTACATAGGTGGACACAAATTATGGTATGGAATCTGGATAATGCTGAAGCCAAATTGAATTGGTGAAGATGAATTTCAAACTGAATGCATGAGCATTGTATCATGAAGAATAAGCTTATGTCCGAAAAAGATGTTCAAGGCAAAAGGCAAGCCTTTAGTTGTTTATTTGTAGATTATATTGGAAGGTGTATTTCCCTTTTTTATCAGTAAAAATATTTAAGGAAAAAAGGAGGGCATTAATTTTTTATTTGTGCATTTTATTGCAAGGTGCATTTCCTCTTCATATCAGAAAAAAGTTTTCAAGGAAAAAAGCAAGGCATTAATTGTTTATTTATGCATTTTATTGTAAGTTGTGTTTCCTCTTCATATGAACACCTGATGGTAACCTACACAAAACTCCTTTAATAAATTGAGATGGAACTTTATGAAGATTTTAAAAATTATAAGCTCTTTGGCTACTTACCAATTACAAAAGAGTCTTCATAGATAATTAATGACTATGGAGGATTGAATTCTCTTTAACCAAAGCTACATGAACTCATAAATTTGTGAATATTCCAGCTATTAAAAGCCTATATGCACATTGCAGACTTTTCTAGCCAATGCTCAATGCTTATGTCTGTGGCTTGAGGCATTTCTTCACTGTAAAAAGATTATACCATGCAAATCATATGTTATAGACAAAAAACCACAAGATGGGATCCGGAACAAAAGTAGCTATAAACCTGGCAAAGAACCTACTGCAAAGACATGCTTTTCTTTGGCAGACAGTAATTGTTAATATAGCCTAAATGATACTATAGGAAGGTCCATTTACTTGAAAATATGTTTCTAAAAATACAGCTAGGTTTGAATTGTTGGGATGTGTTTCAGGATTTGTGGACAGTTTTTTTACTTTATTTTTTATTTGTCAGTTATGAAGTGCTGAAAGAACCTTTATGTTTGCCCTCTATTTTATTTCTGTGAACTATCACCTGCAATTGCAAAGACTGTTTTAGGAAAATGAATTGGGTCAAGTATGACCTCTTTTAAGCTTTTTACTTAAATGTGCAATTGCTAGATGCAAACTTGATAAATTTACCTGGGATAAATGTTGCTCATGTGTTCTATATTTGTGACTGTCCAATGTCATAATTGAACTGCAGAACCATATTAATACTACAAGCAATTAGCAACAAAATCTTATTAATAAAAAATATATTGGGATTTTAGCTCCAGAGAGTGACAGTATAACTCGCATCCATTTGAAGAGCTGACATCTTGAAGCATTGTTATAGAAGCATCCGCTCTCTCATTTCTCTCCCTTATTACTAAATCTGGCAACCAGATCATAAAATATCAAGTCCTCTTTTTACAAATGTGGTAGTCCAAGAATAATAGAAATAATTATAGAACTTTATTGTTGTTTGGAATATTATGCATTGCACTCCCTATGTTTTTGTTGAAAATGGCGAAAATGTCTCCAGCAAAGAAAATGTTCTTAATAAGAATTCACTTGTGTGATGAAAGATGGATGATTTGAAATGAGAATGCAACTCTTTTAAAATTAGGATGAAATTTGCAATTAAAAGATAGTCTAATTATTTATCTTTCAAAATTAGGATGAAATTTACAATTAAAAGATAGTCTAATTATTGCAACTCTTTCAAAATTAGGATGACATTTACAATTAAAAGAGAGTTTAATTATTATATTTTTTTTCCTGTTTACAAGGATAAAAGCTGACCATCTTGGTATATTTTGATTCTTGAAGTCATCTATCTTTCTACAACACTGTTCCGATGATAAATTATCTGAACAGTGTTGTAGAAAGACACATATGTGGATGATATACAATTATTTTATTGTCATCTTAAATCGTGTTTATGCATCTAAAGTTTCTGAAAACTGTTTTTCTCTGCAATACACAGGGGGTTAGAAGGGCAGTTGGAAAGCATGCTAAAGTGATCAATATGATGATAATATCTGACACAGCCAATTATGCTTGCAACCACAACAATCAAATTTCTTCAGCAAATGATGGGGACCGAGTATTAGATTCAGTGAAAAGGGAGCTTAATAGTGTAGCAAGGGCTGAAAACATCAGATTGATCCAAGACATTATGAGAGAAAAAAATGTACCAAGTGTAGGCGCTCCTAAATTTAGCTCTAGCACTGAAGCTTTTCAAGTTCGTGAGAGAGAACGCACAGTCTCTTCCTCTGAGCAAGTTGACAATATGGAACACAATGAATCTGATCCTAGAGAATGGAAGCAAGTAGCATCTTGGAGGAACACTCCATTGAAGGAATCTCTTGGCCACACTAAAGCTGAAGTTCTGGGAGGAGCACTATTTGGGGTGATTGTTACTTTGGGACTCCATTCAGTAATGCAACAATTGTAGTTCTTATTGTCGCAAAGTTATGCAAGTTACAGAATATTGTGTACGGTGCCGTTTCATCTACTGGTGTAAAGGTGCATTACTAAACCGCTTCATGGAAGTTATAAATATCTGCAATAGACATTGCTTCAAGAGCAATTTTGTTTAGGCTATACTACCCAATTTGATTTTGCTTCTGGTCTTCATGTATTTTTTGGTATCTAGATGAATTATCAACCCATAATAATTACTGTTAATGAATTTCACTAAAATAGCCTTTGTTGTGGCCACCTGTATTTGTATCAGACATTTTCGCATCTTACTATTCTTTCTACAGATCTATTATTAGAATGCTTTGAGCAATCTTGGAAGTAAGGCAGTGGTATCCATGTTGGGTTTCAAGTTCTACAAGTAAGACGAGCAATGCATTGAGCTATTAGTTTATGTTATGCAGTGTTTTTTTGATAAATTAAAAAATATATTTAAATCATAAGATCACGATTACATGATAGATAGGTTCTGATTATTATGACCAAAAGACCCACCAACCAGACAATGGCGTGACTGATAAGAGACAGAGGGCAAGGTTCTATTATTTTCTTTGAAGTCCACTTAGCCTGTGGGAACCAATATTTTGGCTGAGAGGCAGACCAATGGTAAAGGCGACATCAGATGGTATGAGTGTTGATGAGCAGGAAATGCAAGTACTCGCAAATGATTTCAATCTCACTAGTATTCACATTGATGTCCTTTAGGATATCCAAGACATCCCCTAGCCTCAAAGTACCTTCCATAGACTCACTAATGAGATTTTGAAGAGCAAAATTGATGCTTGTTTTGAGTGAAGACACTTAAATTTTGGAGGACCATTCTTAGGTTCTTAAAAACATCAACCTTTTTGTAATCGAAGTGTAATATCATGTTTCTTCTAGAGTTAACTAGGTATTTGCAGCAGAATTAATATATATAATATTTGAGTTGAGATCGTTTATAAGATATAATGTTATTAAAAAGATGCAAATAATCAATGTAAATTATAAAATCTAATAATTTTGTAAGCATTAAAAATAAATAATTAAAATAGTAAATTGAATAACATAACTACATAGTTCACTCATATTATGATCAAATTATATTCTTAATATCTTCCAACATCAAGTTTGTTTCCAATATTTATCTGAAGTTTGGGCACTTGGACAATCATTCTCACTCTAAAAAGATTTCAGTGGTCTTGGCCCTTCATAACAAATGCTCCAAGTATCTACACGACATGCTCTAGAGTATTAAAGAAAATCTTGTGTGTACTTTGTACCCTGACTTGGCCACAATCTGTGTGCCCCCTTCTCCAAGTGCTCATAGCCCAACCAACCACCTTCTTCTTCTTCTTCTCCCCCCTTGAATGATCTCCATGCTTATATAAAATTTGAAAGAGTCATTTTGAAACCATGACACCCTTTCACTAGAGCTTCCTTTTAATAATTATTTAGTGAATTTTCATTTCTCTCCCTTTTTAAAGGGTTTTATAACTTTTCTCTATTAATTCATCTTTTAAAAAAAAAAAAAGACCTATACAATTGAAGAATTAATGTTTTCAACTCTTTTAGTTTATTGTCATGTAATATCATTTTTTTTAGTATGGATGTTCTAATGTTTTGCATGTAATTTCAATACCAAATTTATATATAAAAAATAAATTATCATATGTTCATATATGAAATTATGAAAACACTAATCATTAAGTATTATATAATTTATATACTCAAAATATATTTCAAGATAATTTTCATGCATTCAGGATTAGATGAATATCCTCTTTATATATTAAAAACACAATAATCTTAGAAAAAAAGTGTATTCAATTTCCTTTTATCCAATCAAATGTAAAAAATTATAGAATTACCCTATAATAAAGTATATGTCATTTCAAAAACTTATTCAAAATTTTGAGGAATTTTGAATCTAACAAGGATATTATATTAAATACAACTCATTTCTATCAATATGGTGTTGCAATACCTAATTTAAGCAAACATCTAATACATATCAACTTTTCTTGAAATGAAGTCTCTCGCCCGTTCCACAGCCGCCGTTCCTTCTTCTGTGGACGCGGTTGCAGGCTCCTGCCCATTGGGCCTTGCAAGCCTCCCATGTTCCATCTCCTTGGCTCCTGCAGGCCGCGGTGTCGCTACTGTTGGGTCCTCTGATGTTGCTGTTGTTTCCTCCACCACTGCTATGGTTTTAGGTGCTGCCCTGGACACCTTTGTTGCCCCCAGGGATCTAGCTAAGCAGGTGTTTGCTGATGTATCTCCTGATGGGCTTTCCGTGGAGGCTCTCTTGTAGGGTCTTGAAGCCCTCACTACTTCTGGTTCAGCTCGGTACCCTCTCATGCCTGCACATTGTCCTGCTACAGGGAAGTCTGTTTGCAGTGCCTTCCCGATATGCAGAAATATAGCTATTGAATTGGAGGAGACTCTATCAGAGATCGATGCCACCGCCTCTAATTTCTCTTCTCATGAACTGATTTGCAGATTCAAGGGTCACTGACCTAGCTTGCCAGATCTACATTCTTGGATTACCAAGCATTGGGAGCCCCTTATCTCTGGTAAAATCCATATTTTTCCTATGGCTAGGGGTTTTTTTGTTGCTGAATTTGAAAATGCAGTGGATAGAAAAACTATCCTTTGTGAAAATTTCTTCAGCTGGGATGACCGCTTCATGTTGATGCTGAAACCTTGGCATCCTGACTTCTCCCCGTCCTCTAAAGAGTTTAATAAAATGCCCATCTAGGTAAGACTGCCTAATCTTCCCCTCCATCTCTGGGTTGATTCTCTTCTCAAAACTGTGGGGGATGCATTAGGTGATTTTATTTTGGTAGATGAGCAATCTTCTGATTTGCTTCACTTGACTTATGCCTGCATCGTGGTGGATTTAGATACTTCAAAAGGTCTTCCTACTGAGATCAAACTCGTTATCCTTGGTGGTCGATGTTGGATTCAACACTTGGATTACAAAGGCCTCCCCTTCAGATGCAGAAGGTGCTTCAAGACAGGTCATCTTTCGGACCAATGTGAGCTTCAGAAATTTAAAAAGACTTCTGCCTGGTGGCAAGGTGTCTCTTCTCAGCACTATACGGTGGAGAAGGTGTCCTCTCATCAGAGTTTTTCGCAAGTGGTGGAGCAAGTTGGCCCTGTGTCTTCTCCCCTTTCTCCCGCTTCTGCTGTTGGAGCTGTTGTGGGTGTTGTTGTCCCTCCTTCAGCTTGTGTGAGGGTTCCCCCCGTATCTGGGGTGTCCTCCCTGGCTGTTGGAGTTGACTCTGTTCCTCCTGGTTCTTTAGCAAGGTTTGCCTCTGGGTTTGTCCCTTCTGGTCCTTTTGCAGGTTCTGTCCCTCTCCCTGGCCTTGGCTCTCTACTTGTTGCCTTAGGGCAGGATGCTGCCTCCTCTGGGGGCTTTGTTTCTTTTGGTTTGGACTCATTGGTTTGGCAGAAAGCTGCTGCTATGGTTGAAGAAAGATGGATCAAGGTTAAAGGAAAACATTCTAAGTGATCTTTGCCTTCTTTTGACATGACCATTCGATCCCATCAGAAAGGGGGCTAAAGGAAATCCCTAAATTTTTGGGATTTTCTTTTGGCTGGGTTCTCTTGGGGCTTTGCTCGAGTTGTCTATTCTAGGTTGTGGGAGCCTATTGGAAAAACCCTCGTTAAGGTCTAGATCCGTTTTGTCTCAGTGGGTTGTCTTTGTATATCTTTAGTGACCTTCTTGTAAAGGGTTTTAGGTCCCTTAAAAACTTGTTTTCCTTAATATCAAAAACTTATCACAGAGTCATATGTAATTAATTGTAATATATAATATCCCACGGATATCTTTTTTATATAGAATACTTTATAAGTATTTGTACAAAGTTATTGGGTTGATCAAGTCCAATAACAAAATACAATAAAACAAAACATGGTAATATTGTTAAGCATCTTAACAATAATATAACAATAGTAAACTATTAACATACCTTTTGGTCCTAAAGTCCATTCTGATACTATTGCTTCAGTTCCTGTTCTACAACAAGATTTTGTGGGTACTGCCCAACCTCTTATGCACTTTGGTCACTGTATTCATAGCTGCCCCAACGAAGTCTCCTTTGTTGGGGAACCTAATGATACTATCGTCTGAATAGTTGTTTGATGGCGTAGGAAGATTTGTTCTTCTTCTTTCGCATCATGAGTTTAGCCTTTCTTTTGAAAGGCTCTTTGTCTTGATGCTTTGTATTGTATCCTTCTAGTCAACATTTGTTGTGTTGTCTATGCGTTGTTGATGGCCTAACTTTCCTTTTTAGGCATTGTATTTGTAAGGGTCAGCCCCCTTGTTAGGTTGCTTTTAATTTTAAAAAACATATATAAAGCAATTTATAGAGAAAAATTGTTTCTAACATTTCCTTAATTTAATTTAGAGGCGAATATTTGTTCAATTAAATTTTTATTTAACTAGAAAAATGAAAGCACCCAACTTAAAAAATAATAATGTTAATCTACAATGCACTTTGGTATTTATAGCTAACCCATCCATTGTCTATTATTCTTTCATTGGGGTTCATATTTTAATTTTGTTGGATTCCAATTTTCATTCACAAGTGTAGTTTACTGTTTTTTGCGATTTGGCTATGCCACCATTATCTACCAAAATATAATTAGCTTTGAGATCTCTATAAATGTATTCTATCTTGTGAAGTTGAGGCCTTCACTATGTCTTTTAATATTTTTGCAATCACAAACTCTTCAAATGGATATCATCAAATAATTTTTTAATATATAAATGATCAATCTAACCTATAGATATTCCATAACTATACATAACCATTTTCCTAACATGAAAGAGCAATGAGTATTAAAAAATTTAGAGGTGGTTTCTCCTCTTGTAAAAATTTGACACACCCCCATGTTTAAGGCTAAAAGAAAAAATTAGTTCCTTTTATTGTATAATGTTAACCAATATAATTTAATAGCTTTTATTTTACCAATTTTAAGCGAAAAATGATTTTAGGATCCCTGGGTTATGAGCTGGCTATATTTTCACTATGCCACTCTAATACTAATTAATACAAAGTATACCTTTGATTAACATAACTATGCCACTCTCAGATATGAATGTTTCTCTACCACTTCCTGGTGACTAGGTGCTCATGGTTGGGGATAGGTCATGGACCCAAGCGCTAGGTTATGAGGGCCTTCCTTTCAATTGTCAGCGCTTCTTCTCTATTGGTCACATGGCTATTGATTGCGCTCTTCTTCACCGCAAAGGTGTTGCTACTTGGTGGAAGGTTGCAAGTGATGAACACCTGCCAGTCCAAGCTAGTAGCTCTCTTTTTAAGTCCTTCGAGGATTCACAAATTGCCGATGAAGTTGAAACCCCTGTGAACAATCTTGGTGAAGCACCTACTGTAGATATCATCTAGGCTTCTATGGCTGATTCGCGTCTTGCTCTTGATGCAAACCTTGTTGTTGTTCCTAATCCTAATGGTGCTTTGGCCTCTGGCCAGGGGGACATTTCTTCCCCCCTACTTCTTCCATGGCTCTACACCAAGCATCTGCTGACGGTGCTCAACCCCTTCAACACTCTGTCCGTTGTGCTGACAGCTGCCCCAACGTAGTCTCCTTCATTGGGGAACCTAAAGATAGTATTGCCTGGACAGTTGTAAGAAGGTGAAGGAAGAACTCTTGCCCCTCCCCTCATGCAGTGTGAGTTTGGCCTGTTCTTTTTGGGCTTAATGCTTTGTGCTTTGTTTTGTTAGTTTTGTTTTACTTGTTAGCACTTGCTATGTTGACTATGTGTTGTTGATGGTTTGCCAATCTTTGGTAGGCCTTGCTTTGTTATGGGTAAGCCCCCTTATTTTTGGTTGTTGTTAATATCAAAAACATCACTTTCATATTTAAATATATAATCCAACCTCCTATGGAATGAGTAGGGTCTTGAATATCCACCTAAGAGACTAAATCACTATCTTATTCCAACCCATTAATTAAGAAAAGACATATTAGTAATTATCCTTTTTATAATACTACTATTTCTCTACTCAAATGTTACTCTGAATTTGAAAGGTGTTCTATATGGGCACTCTTTAATTCTCACGATTCCCATCATCTACCATGAATAAATGCTACAATGTTCACACTTTTGAAGGCAAGTTTAATTACTTGGCTATGCCAAATTGTGCATTGATAGTTTCTAAGGCTAGCAAATAATACTTATAAATACTTGTAATCATTTTGTTTTGTACTCGAGATACTTGTTGGTTTGATGTTTTAGACTTAACAAATAAAAAAAAGTTGTATTAAGGGAGAGACTAATATGTGATAGGGGTACTAATACATGTTATAGTAGCTGGACAAAATAGACCTTATAGTGGTGCACTAAAAATGTTATGTCAATAACCCCAAAAAATATTCCTCTAATTTTTTATTAAAAACTACTCATCTGATGCTACATCAACGCACCATTAGACATGACTTAGTGCAAATCTATTGGTCTTATCACCTTTTGGGACCATTTTGGACACCTTCGCAAAAAGACATGCTAATGTGGCATCATATTTGACCTTGTGGACTTGAAAACATTTTTTTAAAGTAGGGGACTTGATAAGTAAACCACTGTACAAAATTGAGAGTAATTTGAAACATCCACATAGGATTTTGAGAAGCGCAAAGTTAAGGTGCACACTTATTGGACCCTCTCCCCTATGAAATGGAATAATTGTTCAAACTAGAGACCCTTTTGGAATAGTTTGTAGTAGAGGTTGAGCTATAGGTTGACATCTGTATTGACTAATCAAAATCCTTTCTATAAGGCTATTAATTGTTCCTCATATCTCAAAACAAGATTACCATGTGTTGAGCACTCCATACGAGACTTCCACAATCAACTATGCCTTAAAGAAATAGAGCTTAAGCCAACTAAAATATCCACATAGGATTTTGAGTGCACACCCCTATGAAATGGAATAATTATTCAAACTAGAGACCCTTTAGGAATAGTTTGTAGTAGAGGGTGAGCTATAGGTTAATATCTGTATTGGCTAATCAAAATCCTTTCTACAAGACAACTAAGTGTTCCTCATATCTCATAACAAGGTTACCATGTGTTGAGCACTCGATATGAGATTGCCATGATCAACTGTGCCTTAAAGAAATAGAGCTCAAGTTAACTAAAATATCTACATATAATTTTGAGAAGCACAAAGTTAAGGTGCACACTTATTGGACCCTCTCCCCAATGAAATGGAATAATTGTTCAAACTAGAGACCCCTTTGGAATACTTGTAGCAAAGGTTGAGCTATAGGTTGACATCTATATTGGCTAATCAAAATCCTTTCTACAAGGCTATTCATTATTCCTCATATCTCAAAACAAGGTTACCACGTGTTGATACAACATTGCCATGATCAATTGTGCCTTAAAGAAATAGAGCTTAAGTAAACAGAAATATCGCCATAGAATTTTGAGAAGTGCAAAATTAGAATGCACACTTATTAGACCCTCTCCCTATAAAATAGAATAATTGTTCAAATTAAAGACCCTGTTAGACTAGTTTGTAGTAGAGGTTGTAATATAGGTTAACATCTATATTAACTAATCAAAATCCTTTCTACCAAACTTCTTTTAAATTGGTAAGAATTCAATTATTGAAGATAATAGGTTACCCCAAGATCCATAAGAACTTCCCAGTTTCCTAGAATCAGTAGATGATGGGTTAGAATCTGACTCCGAACTTGATTGTGATTGGCTCCAATTTGATGATTGGCTTGATTATGAATCCGAAGATGATGGGGGACAATTTGAAGATGACATGCTTCAATCTGAATCCGAAGTTGATTCACTTCAATCTCAATATGATGTGTAATCCAAAGACAATCCTTATTATCACAACCCATTTTCCATTTCTTATGGAAATTTTTGTGGAACTGTAAGTTCAAACCTAATTTTATTTATTTATTTATGAGATTGGTCGGTAATTAATTTGGGAGTGATTTTGTGGAGTGGGAACTTAAGAACAATCACTTTATCCTTTAATACTACCTTAGAAATCGCAAGTGGATTTATTAACCATTGATTGGTGTCCATCTTACTCAAAATTTGCAGTGCTTGTTTTTATCAAGGGTGAGATATCAGAAATGGGTTTCATCGGGGAAGCATATTTTTTTATGTTGGTGTCATCAACAGAGATGGTGGGTGTGGCCCGTGGTGTAAAACTAGAGGCACTTCCAAATATACTGAACACTTCTGGAGATAATGCCACTTTGCAATGGGAAGACATTTCTTCTCCCTCAGACTTAGACTAGATGGGTATTTATTCCCCTCCCAATTCTGTAGATGATCATTTCATAGGTTACATTTTTCTCTCCTCATGCCCAAATTGGTAAAAGGGTTCTTGTTCCATAAATCTTCCCCTCATCAACCTTAGATCTCCTTATGAATTCAAAATATTCCATTGGGAAAATTTCCAAATTACAAATACCACTCCAGTGGACTCAGAGAACAATCCCCCGCCCTCCATTGCCAATCTATTGGCCAAAAGTCAAGTTGTCACGTCTCAAAACATGAACCAACCAGCTCATATCTACCTGACATTTACTTCCAATGAAGATGAGATGCGTGTCATGATTTGAAGAGCTATGTGAAATATGGGCTTGAAGAGGAAGGGCTAGATGAGGTTGCAGATGCTTTGTCCATCACTTATAAGCAGTCAGACATGTGTGATAAGCCTACTAATACTAGCTTCAGATGGAGGGATTTAGGTTACATTCATGATGCTGTCATGCAAGGACTGGAGCTAGGGAGAAGTTTCATTGGGGAGTCTCACACCTGGATGGAGGGGAATTGCTGGCTGAAGAGAACATAACAGTTTTGTTAGATGAGAAAAACCTGGTGGTTCACAGGACCAATGGTTCGAGTCACAATAATAGCAACGAAGTTTCTTTGAGGTTCAACTTGTGTGTGTGCTAGTGGAAGAGGACACTTGCTTGGGTATGTTGCGAGAGCTTTAAGGATCCAACCCTTTTCAGATTATGCCGTTAACTCTAGGTTCCTAATTCCTTGTTAAAACTTCTTGAAATTCTTCATTCTGAATGTGTTTGTTTGTGAATGAAAGGGAGTTGTGTCTTTGGTTATTTACTTCAGCAATTGGGAAGTGTATATTTGTTTTCTACTTGTTTTTTTTAACGTGCTTAGAGAGTATCTTTGTTTTAACTTTGGGTGTATATATGTTTCCATTTGGGTCTTTAGAGGGACGCAGACCTGTAATAGTACCTGAAAATGGTTAATGTAGCTCTTTTAAGAGTATTCAAATCGCAGCCTTTGTACAAATTAACCAACGAGGCTTGTATACATAGGTTTTAGCCCAAGTTTCAGTTAAACAAAATCTCTGGATTTTTGCACTTTCATTTTCTTGTCTGTTAATGTAGAGAACATGTCTTGTGGAATGCTTGGCTAACACCCAACTAGAATAATATGTTGATACATTTTTGGCAATGCTATTTTTCCTTTCTCATGATTATTATTTTAATTTGTTGATGGCCCTATGTTGTACTTATGTATACATTCACGTATCATTCAGTTGGAAGATTATGTTAGAGGCCTAATAAAATTAAGAAAAGAGACTACTCAGTTTTTAAACATCAAATTGGTAGAGATTGTTTAGCATTTTTGTGTTTCTTGTCTCACATTCCACTATTTTCCCAATTAGAAGTTGTTTTCTCTGAATGTCAATCCCAACGATTATTGTTGCTTGACTATATTTTAGATGATTCGACTCTTCCTATAGGGCCATAGACATGGGAAATTAAACTTTGATTTGTTCACTTATTTTTCCTGTATTTTTTTAATGTATTGGAGGGGAGTTCAAAAGTTCAGTTTTAGGTATGTTCTATTTCATTATGTGGAAATAAAATGGTTGTTTGATATGATGAAATTCCCTTAATCACCCGAGTGTGTACCTCATTGAAAAGAGGAAAAAGTTTGATTAATTTTTTTGAAAGGTGAATGATGATTGTTATTTGAGAATTGCATAGACTATTAATACATAGATGTATTCTTGAGTGTGCTTAGCATTTGGGGAAAATTTATGTTACTCCTACTATAGAAAATAAAAAAGGTTAAAGTTAAATCTTAATGAGTAGATATATGGAGGAAAGTTTAGACATGTAAATTCACTATACCTATTTGTGATGTACCTGTTAATCATTGTTATAGTTTATGCTTCATGACTGAAATGAATTTGTATATGTGTATTCTTGGGTTTTCTTTGTGTACGATGATGAATTCAAGTTTTAGTTATCATTTGAACTAAAAGAGATATTAGCAGAAATTATAAGCTTGATTGGTTTTTGATAGTTAAGAGAAGGATTTTGTCATGTTCCTTTATGTATGTTGAATGCACGCATGAAAATGATGTACTATGCATTAAAGAGGAATCTTTGCACAATATTTTTCATAGGTATGAAATGGAAGTAGATTTACAAGGTTTTCTTTTGGAAGTCCATGACATGTTATATTTGAAATTGAATGTGGATGCATCAAGTAGCACATATTCTATTACTTCTTAGTTTTACTTTGTTAGACTACTTCTAGCTGGGCTGGGTATCCTTCATGTCAGGAAGGATTTCGGGGAAGCATTAATGCTTCGTGGTAGGGTGGAAACACACTCCTATAATAGTATCGCCCTCGTTGACTTTTGGGAACAAGTTTCTGAAGCTTCTTTCAGGAAGGACTTTCCTTTACAGTGCTATATGCTTCTTTGTATTTGACATGGTGGTATTTGGTAATTTTGTTGTTTACTTTTGTCAATAATATGAAAGTACATATTTTGATCTATTCATTATCTTTTACTGATGTGGTTCGATAGTTGGTCGAAAATCTCGAGTTTTTATCCTGACTTGATAGTTTGTATTTTCTTGTACTTGATGGGAAATCTCTTATTGTGACTCCATTACTACATTTGATAGATAGTCGACATTCAACTTGCCATTGGACTTAGGTATGTTTTATATTTTTGATAGTTATGGTTGAAATTGTACTTCTTTTATTCCTATATCATTATCGATAATTTCTTTGTATCTAGTCGACTTGTGCATTCGACCTTTGACTTGTTGACCGACTCCTTTGTCTTTATTGCAAATTGTTGATGTGGCTTTTGTGTCAAAATTTCAGTCTTTACATATGGTATCGGAGCTCTAGGTTCCACGCTAGGGCCTTGAGTTCACTATGCTTAGTTGTGACCTTTAGGCGCACAAACAGTGTGTCAGTCTATTAATGTAAGTGTAGACCCTCGGTTGGCTAGTGTGTCTTCTAGTTATAGTTACACCTTATTGGAGAGGAAAGAATATTCCTTATTTTACGTTATAAAAGTGGGAAATAGACACTTATAAGACTATTCCTCTTATGTGTATGAAATTTCTTGAATGTGAAAGATTGAAACTTTTTTGTGGGCTTGACAAATTGTCTACCTATGTTAGGTGAGATTGTTTTGTTTTTTTTGTCATAGATTTGGCGATGATAGATTGTGTGAAACTATGATGTACATTGTATAGAATATGCACGTAAAGTTTAATGTTAATTTCTCTACATTTGTGTAACAAAGAAAGAGGATAAAATTCTAGGAGTGCTTGCCAAAATTTAGGGCTTGACTTGTGATAAATGATGGAAATATGTATTATTGTAAGTTATATTTGCAAGTGTTATGAAATGATTTTAATACTAGAACCTTATGAAATTCTTGGGAAAGAAAAATTCAACATATTTTATATGAAATAGAAATTTGTAGAAAAATAGTGAAAATATATAAATATGTGTCTTACCTTGCATGGCGTGAGATTTCAAAAGAAAAGAGAGAATTAACAATCCATGTGGGTTGGCTTTAGTGGATAGAGAAATGTTGTTTAAGGTAATTGAATGTGTTATTACATGATGATGTAAACTTTGAGATTTATGTTCTAGAAGTATGGTCATGTTCATTATCATACCTTAGACGCAATATGACGTGTAGCTTTTACTCCCTCCTTGTGGCTAGTGTTAGTCACTCCGTAAATGTGATTTGGTTTTCAGTTGATGTTTTATTTGAACTTGATGAACTTTCCAAGTGGTGAAGGACTAGTTTGAAATTTTAAGTTCTCTTGTGACCATCTAGCCACCAATTTTGAGTTTTTCAATCAACTGAGATTTTGTTCACACTTATTTTTTATTCTTCTTACATGATCCTTGAGGTTTTGAAATCAAATTTGTGAACTTCAAAAATTGTGATTTCTTATGATCTTGAAGTGGCTAGAATTTTGTGTTTTATATTGCTAGTCTTGTGATGTGAAGTGATGTCATCTGTCCTGTTCAGCGTACATTTTAAAAGGGAGTAGATTGTGAAGAACATACCATTCCTCATATGGCATTCATATGTTACTAGAAATATGTTCCAACTATTGTGAAATGATCAAATTGAATTGACATGCAAAGGGTTGTGTATATTAGAAATGCATTTATGAAATAATTAATAGGATTGATATACTTTGATGTGAGTTTTGATGCTATGGGGAGCATTGCATGGATATTCATGGAATGATGGAATCCATGGGAAATATATCTTTTTGACATTAATATGACATTGCTAGCACATGGGTGATTATATTTGAGACCTTGCATGAAATTATTACGAGGTGATTGAAATAGATGTACTAGTTGATACATTTGATGATCGACGAGTAGGTCGCCATCTTTTAATAGAAATGGAATATAATTATTTTGTTACATGAAGCACTATTGGTGTTTTTAACAGAATGGTCAACACCTCTTTCTTGTATGTGTATGTTTATTTGACTAGATGGTGATGAACTACAACTGATTGAATACCTGAATGACTTGAAGATCAGTGATTAGAGATCACCGAGTACTGAAATGATATGTAAGATAATTAAATCATTCATTATGTTGTCATTGATGTCAACTAGTTTTGACAGTACTTATCATGTAAGTTACAAACATCTAAACATCTGTAAAAAGGGAGAAAAGATGAAGAGCTAAGATATCTACATGGAGAGAGATGGATATGACAGATGAGGATAATGAATACTTTGGGTAACTTATTGACGAGTCTTTGATCTTCTATTGTTGCCTTGATTATGTTGCATTAATCTATTATGAAGAAGGAAGCAAAAATGTACAAGGCAATGTGGCCGGTAAATGAAGCACTTCAGTATACACCAAGCCAGTGTAGTGTATACCGAGCGACAGTATTAACCAAGCTTGTGTTCGCCGACGCATTTTGTTGTTAACCAAGTATGGATGAAAGTATTAAATACTTAGCTCAGCCGACTGAATTTGATGAGATGGAAATTGTTATGATTTTGAGATTGAGGATAAAGTTTGTTATGAGATCTACGACTGATAAAATTTGAAGAAGATCTATAAGATAGAATTGAAACGTGTTATAGACACAACTGTCGAGGAAGGCTTAAGAGGCAAAATCAATGAAGAAGAATAAGCGACAAAATCTAATGGTTGATATGAAAATGGTTTATTTGTCTATATAAGAGATATGAGTTTCTTTATTGAAAAATGGTGGAAGAAAGAAGACTGCAGAAATTTCGCGTGAATACAGTTTCATGCATGCTTGATCAGATTGGTTGAAGGAGAACCAAACTACAGAATAGTATCGAATGTCAGAGAGCTATTACCGAGTGAAAGTAAGTTGAGGAAGTGAATTGAAATACTGATCAAAGGATTTGTATGGGCTTAGAATAGATCTGAACATCTACAAATTGAGTTGTATTGTAATCAAATCAGCTAATGTTTCAGTTTAACCATTGATATAGAAAATCTTCTAACCGATTGGACTTAACCGTCTTATGTTATGCCCCTATGTAATTCAAGGAATGCACATTGTTATCTTATTAACCCCATAGTGAATGTTGGTTGAAAGTTAACTAATAGTCTTAAATCCTCTAACAAGGTCACACCTAACAGTGTGTTTGGAACCTTTAACAAGGTTGGCTCTTCATTGAGCTCACTTCAGAAGAGTGAAATTATTTTGGGTTACCAGTCCCAGGTGGTTTTTCCCTTAGCAATGTTTCCACATTAAATCATTGTGCTATGTGTTTCTGTGATGATTATTTTATCGTCATACTTTACATACTACATATTTGATTTGGTTGGTAATCACAGTGAGTTAATTAACTGGTAATCGGTAAAAGGCATAGATAATTTAATAGTTTATGTTATTGAGCTGCAGAATTTGTTGGAATTCTTTTAAGTATTACATCTTTGTATTTGGGGTTGTAGGATAACTGATCTAACTAATTCACCCCCCTCTTAGTTATTCTAACAATTGGTATCAGAGCATTGGTTGCTTGGAATAGAGTTTTAAGGACTTCAGTAGAAAGATTACAAGATGTATAAGAGGGAAGTGTCGAAGTTGAATAAGGACAACTTTACTATATGGAAAAGTCGAATGAAACTTCACATATCTAGAATTGGTGATTCTGCTATAACCTTACTTGAAAATGGCTACTTAGTACCACCGTCTGGACCTTTGACTCTTGATCAGTTGAGAGACCGACAAGAACACAACTTTACCATGATAGAGATTGCTTCTGCTCTATTTGATGTTGAATTTGAGGATGTCAGGACATGCACTACTTCAAAGGAAATGTGGGATAAACTTGCTCAAGTTTATGGTGGTGATGCAAATGTGAAGAGAGCCAGAGCTGAAAGCTTAAGAAGCATATGATATGAAAATGAAGGAAGGGGAAAGCATAGTACAATATACAAACTGAATCAAAGAGGTAGTTAGTGCTATCCAAGGATCTGGTGGTGTCATTGATGAAGATACAGTGGTAAGTAAAATTCTAAGAACCTTGTTTCCTGCATATGCAATTAGAATATCGCTATACATGAAATGAGGTGTGCCCCTGACAACACTCTTACTCTTGATAGTTTGATTGGTAAGTTAACAAATTTTGAGCTGAACAATTTTGATAAT
Organism: Chamaecyparis obtusa; assembly: GCA_027943335.1. Classification (NCBI taxonomy): domain Eukaryota; kingdom Viridiplantae; phylum Streptophyta; class Pinopsida; order Cupressales; family Cupressaceae; genus Chamaecyparis; species Chamaecyparis obtusa. The sequence continues at coordinate 706,338 of BSBK01003859.1, read as the reverse complement.
AGTGTTGTATTACCTGTTGAGTTTGCTTTTATGTCTTCTCTGAGGATCGGTAAATCTAGCAGTAGACATAATATAAGGAATGATAGTGACAGTACTACTGATGATGAGCTTGATGAACTTGAAGCTCTTATGGCCCTGAGACTGCCTAAAGGTAAAGGTAGATATAAAGGTAAATTACCTTTAGCATGTTTTAACTATAAAGAAGTTGGCCATATTGCAAATTGCTGATGTGGCCTTTGTGTCAAAATTTTAGTCTTTACACTTATGGTGTTTTCTAGTCCTTGGCTATAACTTACTGTGGATTGTGATCCCTAAAGATGCTTTGATTAACCATTTCCAATCACAATTCACTTTTTCTTCTAGGTCTACTATTACTCATCGCTACTATTCAACAACTGCAATGCCAAATTTTGTCTTCACAACAGTTGCAAGCATTACTGAATTTGTATGGAGACTTTTCAAGTGGGAAGTGAGTTTTGTGACGAATGCCACTTATTCCACTATATTTCCATTTATAAAGATCACACTTTGCTTGAAGTTGGTGTACTACATAATATGACGAATGGTGTAAGCCACACATATGGGGCATTTTAATTCGTAATTTGAATACTGTATATCTCATATAACATGAGATGATTCACAAGTCTGGGAAAACAATTAAAGACAGGCTTAATCATCAAGCTCTGATACTAATAATATCACTTTCTAGAGTTAAGTATTTGTGATTGAATTCATAGATTAAATATATAAGTTCTAATCATTTGTAAGATATACTGTTATTAAAATAGATGCAAGTAATCAATATAAATTATAAAATATGATAATTTAGTATGGAAAGTAATCAATATAAATTATAAAATATGATAATTTAGTATGGAAAGAAAATAGTCAAAATAGTAAATCAAATAACATAATCACATAGTTCAATTATATTATTATTAAATTATATTTTCAATACCTTCTAATATTAAGAATTTCCAATATTTATCCAAAGTTTGAGAACTTATAATGGTCATTCTACTCTAAAATATTTCAGTGGTCTTGACCTTCATATCTATGACACGTCTGCAAGGAAACAAATCTTATTTTGAACTAAATAGATGCTCCTAGCATCTAAACAATATTTATTATCTCAAAATGCACAACCCCTTGGCTAGAATAATCTTTGGTTCACTTTGTACCCCATTTTTTTTGATGTACTTCATATCCCATGTTGGATATACTCTACGCGCTCCCTTCTTTAAGTATCCATAGTGCACCAAGCCACCTTCTTCTTCCTTGAGTGACCTCCATGCTCCCATCTCAATTCTCACATGAAAATTTTATATAATATTGTAAAGGGTGGTTTCCAAACCATCACACTCTTCTATAAGAGTTTCCTTTTAATATTATTTAATAAATAATTATTTCATTTGATTTTACAAAGGTTTTATAACTATTCTTTATTAATACTTCTTTTTTTACCAAATCATCATAATATCATTTATTTTTTTTATCTCCTTTTAATTAATATTTCATAACTTCTATCGTCTCTTGGTTGATCCTCCTTACAGCTTTTATTTTTGCTTTGTAAAATTGAAGTCCTTAAAATATGATTTATCTTCTCAAGAAAATATCTTCTCAAATATATGCATTTATTTTAAGTAATCAACAAGTTTTGTGGTGTAAGTCTTAAGAGGACATTATTAGGACAGGGAGATCAATGTAATAAAGGATAACATGTTGATGTAAGCTTAGTTTTACATTATTAGTTGTTATGATGCTAAGCATTTTGTGAAGCAAAAGTGCATCAACCTTGAGGTTGATTAAAATATCAAGGGATGAACTCTCCCTTGTGCCACCTCACTTTTATTAGTGCTATGGTGAGCTAGGGGATCAAGACACTAAATGTTGGAGAGAGTCCTACCTAATGAAAGTACTTGATGTAAATAAACTAAAGTGATTTAGACAACTATAATGAAAATGTAGATACGTAAATAACTTAAAGAGATTACAAGGAGAAAATGTTTTAACTATAGAAAACAAAAGTGCTAATCGTGAAGATCAAATGCAAAAATCTACGATCTCATTGCCTTGGACACCAACGTGAGTTGGGGAACGAGACAACAGTGCAACACACGTTTGTCCTGTACGAACATAGTACAAAAATTGGCTCAAAGTCCATGGGAAAATAACAAAGTACTACACTAATTAAAAAAGGGAGATGCAACAACAAAATGTGGAAATGATTACATATTACACTACAAAACAAAGAGAAGGAGCAAAGTCTACAATGGATTCGACGATTACATGGTAAACGTACAAAAGTGTGTCACACTTTAGGCCAACTTATCAACACAATTAAATTAAGTGTCTATTGAATGCATATTTTAGACAACTTTGGGTCTAATTACAAAAAAATAATTTATTTCAGAAAAGCAATGTTTTAACAGCTCCTACTCTCCTATTATTGATATTTTTTTAAAAAGATATAAAATTACCCTTTTATAGATCTATAAGTGAACTTTTCTCTTTTTAACATTTTAATTACTTTTTATATTTTATATTTGTTTTTTTATTGAAAGCAGTCATCAACACAAAAATATGTGGTCCATTGTCTTGTCATAGAAAAATAGTTAAATTTATTTGATTTTTTTGGAAAAAATATGATGTAGCAGAGGGAAGAATCTATATCAAGAGGATATGTTTTATTTCTAGTTTGGATGAATAGTTAAGACAAAAGGTGACATCAAATGGAAAGAGATATATTTTAGTACAAGTAATTTTTTAATTTTATATTTAAATATACATTAATATAAATAGCGAAATACATTTATTAAGATTTAGTCTTAAATGAAAATCAACTTTTATTGAATCAAACCTCAAAACTTAATCTAATGGTAATCATAATTAAAAGAAATCAATTAAAATTATCATAACATCATATCTGTTATTCAAACCCTCAACTATACCCTAAACACAAATTAATTCTAATGCTAATATTACTTTTAAACACATAGTGAAAACTAACCTAATAAAATTAATATATTAATCATCTTTCTCTCACCCGCTTTACCTTTCCCAACTTATACATCTTCCCATCTCTAATTTTTATCCTTATCTCTCCCCCTTTCTCTCCAAACACTCTGTGTGTGTGTGTGTGTGTGTGTGTCCTTCTCTATCTCTGTTCATACCTCTTACTTATGCACATTATACATATTTCTCCCTCTTTATCTCTATCTCTCTATCTTTGACCTCTCTATCTCTATCTCTTTATCTTATACCTCTCTATCTCCCCTCTATCTATCTATACATATTTATCTACACCCCTCTCTCTTATTCTCTCCATCTCTCACTCTATATACTTATCACTATTTATCTCTCTACCTCCCTCACCCTCATCTCTTTAACTCTTTCTTTCCACACACACACACACACACAAACATATCTATATATATATATATATATATATATATATATATATATATATATATCTTTCTCTATGTTCATCTTCTTTATTTGTCTATCCCTTTCCATATACATCTCTCCTTCTTTATATCACCCTCTATCTATATCTTTACCTCTTTCCCTCTCCCTCTCCATATATTGAGTTATCTCTTGGGCTCCCTCATCTATCTTATTCTCTTTCTACCTATCTATCTCCCTGTTTATACCCCTCCTCTCTCTCCATCCTCTACTTTTCCCACTTTCTCTCTCCCTCTATCTTTATTTTCCTCTCTCCATCCTCTCTATCTCCCCCCTCTCTTTCACTCTCTACCTATCCATCTATATATTCCCCCCCTCTCTACCTCTCTTATCTATCTATCTACCTCTTCCTCTCTCCCTTTATCATCATCTCTACCTATAGCTTCCTCTCTTTACCTCTATCTCTTGACATGTCTTCCTCTATCCATTCCTCTATCCCTCTCTCTTCATATTCCTCCTTTATACCATTATATCATAGGGTGAGCCCATGATAGTCGGTTACAATATTTAAACATCCTATTCTTGTTTAAATTACACATTTGTAAGAAAATGTGATGATTTAAGCCTTGAGAGGTCCCATTTAAATGAATTAATTCAAAATGGTTAGATACAAGCATCTTAGATCAAACTCTCTTTGATATAATCTCTTTACTCCTCAATACTACATGCAATCGAGTCTCTTTTGCATCTATCATAATACTGACAAATTTAATCACTTTGACATTAGCCTTTTGGAGGATCAAATGAATTGATTTGACAAACACAAATATATGATAATACTACTCAAAGAAAGCTTTCCAATGATTATGATTTTAATATATATATTGAGTTTATTATGACTTTGTATTTTCATTTTACTAAGCATAGGTTTTGCACCATATATCAATTTCTATATTTGAAATGCTTATGGAAAAATAGTAACACAGGTAGAAAAATTATGAAAAATATCTAGACACTAGGTATTTATGTTCTCTTTCTAATGAAGAAAGAAAAAAAATAAGTTTAAATGATTTATACATAACAAATTAGGGGCTACTAAATGAACATATGTGGGTGAACCCACAATAGTGAGTTATACTTTTTGGATAAAAGAATTTTACTCTTTTGGCCAAATCTAATATTAACCCATGTTCTATCGAAAGTAACTTTCTATTCTATGCAAAAAGTGCATTTGATTGAATGCAAAAAGTTTGGGATATTAAAATTTGGACTAGGGAATTTTGATTGAAAGGGGGTTCTATTGAAACCCCCTTAGGTTTTATCGAACCCCTTTCGATCAAACATAAGTTCTATCAAAACCCCTTGTTAAAATTCTACCCCTCAAGCTCTCCTATTTTCTACAGTTTTATGACCTTTGAAGCTCAAATAGAACAATATTGACAAACCCATATGCATGATAGTATTACTCAAAATGATCTTTCCAATAATTATTATTTTAATATATATTGAGTTTATTATGAACTTTTTTTAGATTAATTAAACACAGGTTTCTCACCAAACATCAACTTCTGTGTTCAATGCTTATGGAAAATAGTAAACAAGTGAAATTTTTTTCTAAAATTTATATCTACGCACTAGGTATTGAAGTCCTTTTTTCTAACCAAAAAAATTGACACATACACAACAAGTTACGATCAACCGATATGTGAAAATTATTCTTAACTTCAAACCTTAATAAAATATGTGATACTAAAGATAAAGTTATGAAACCAATTGCAAACATTATATATGGATGTTACAAAACTAAATTCAAAAGAATCACATATTCATATCTATTTTAAAAAAGTTATGTCAAGTCAAATGAGTGTCACTCTTTAAAAATGTTGTTTACTATAAAAAAGCCTAGTTTTCGAGGGAGATAGAAAAATGGATACAAATTAATTCCAAAAATTTTCAAATTTAAAATATATTTAAAATCGACACACAAAATGTCACAAATCAATAATTCAAATCATCTTCAAATTCCTTATGTTTTAGTAGTAATAGGTGTCTGAATGTTTTTTCTCAAAATGATTATTTGATTGTCAAAGTTGACTAAAAGTGTAACCCACTATTGTGGGTTCACCCATCTCTAAATTATAGTTAATGTCACTTCGAAACTTAATAAACTATAAAATAGTCAACCAAATCAAATGAAACCAATTGGATATACTAGATATTGACATTACAAATGTAAATTCAAAATAATTGAATTTTTATCCTTTAAAAAAAAGAAGTTATGCTCAACTAAATGAATGTCACTCTTTAAAAATGTTGTTTCTTGATAGAAAGTACTTTTCGAATGAGATGAAAAAATACAATACAAATCAATTCCAATTTTTTTTAAAAATATATATTTAGAATCTACACACGAAATGTTAAAATTACTAGTTTACATCATCTTCAGATTCCTAAAAGTTTTGCAACAATAGGTTTATGAGTGCAATTTTTTTTTTCAGAATGTTCATTTTAGTGTTAAAGTTGGCAAAAAGTGAGACACACTATAGCTGGACCACCCCATATCTATTTGCCTCTTTAACTTTATCTCTCCATATTTCTTCTGTGTGTGTGTGTGTGTGTGTGTGTGTGTGTGTGTGTGTCTATATATATATATATCCTCTCTTTCCCTATCTCCTCATTGCAAACATAACACAAGCTTGTTGGTAATGGATCCTAACTATCTTTCTAGGAATCAAAGGTTTTGTTTCAAGCATGGTTGGATCATCGCAAGTTGATGCATAGTTGATTTGAAGCAATCATTTCTCATTTGAGACATTTATCACATAAGAAAATTCATTTGATAGATGGCATGTTGACTTCATGTCTTGTATAAATGTATGCAACTAATAGACCAAAATTATTTTCTCAATTAACTTTCCACACACTTTGGCATTCCAATTGCACACCAAGGTGTGATTTCTAGTACTAAAAATTATGAATATATAAATGACAATAGTGTATTAGTCTCTTGTTCAAGTCATTATTTACATTGGCTAGGAGAAACTACCAAATTTTGATGTTAGCATCTTAGACCAAAATAAGATTGTAGTAGTCAGGTTGCAAGTGACAATTTTTTGACTCGATAATTTTTATTCTCCCCACTAGGTATACCAGGATTCATAATTCACATTCAAACATGTTGGAAGACAATAACTATATCATACTTCCAAAATTCTCCATGACTTCCCCCATTTCCAACCATATGCAAGTTTTTTTATCCTTATATTGATTACACATGGAACACATTTTATTAAATAATTATTAATAAGTTATATACGCAGTTGTTGTCATATCACTTATAAGAAACCACAATAACATATTCTAATCCATTTAGAAGGTTTAAATATAGAAAATGACATTTAATTGACAATAAATTAACATATATATTAAATAATAATATATATATATATATAAATATATCAATAGATATATTTTTTGAGGTACTTATTTTCAAAATTTATAAGATGCAAAGGACATTTCAGTATATATTTTTATATTATTATTTAATAAATATGGTAGTTAATAATTTTAATATGAATCTTTGCTAAGTCATGTTTATAGAGAAATTTAGATTTTTTATAATTTTAAATAATACTAATATATATAGATTAAATTTATTCTTTATATAAATTTTAATCTTTATTTAAATATTATTGATACATTTCATTTAAAATGTTAACATTAGTACACTCTCCCTCTCCACCTTCCTATTGGTCTTCGCCACCAAGCAACTCATCACATTAAATTTTGATAGTGGGACTAGAAGAAATCCCGACCCTGTGGGATATGGAGGTGTATTATTTAATAACTCAAAAGATATCCTTGGGATTTACATGGGGAACAACACCAACAATGCTACAAAACTTTGAGCACTGGAACATGGCCTAGACTCTTCCCACTGACAGTTGAAGGGGACACATAGGTCATACTTGCATAGCTAATGAAGGGGTTACTGTGAAGAAAACAATCCAAACCGATGCCTGGCACGAACTCATCCATGTAGAGTTGAGAAAGGACTACTTAACAATCAATGGAAAAGACTTGTCCTACCAAAGTAGTGGCAGTAGTTTGACAAATGGCATGCCAAATGATCTTCCTCCCTTCATAGCAGAATGCTTAAGATAACTCTTTCGCTCTCAACATATATTCTATGTTCCATCTTGTAGCTATTGAGACTGTTTGCCTCTTGATTCTTTATATTGTCCTTACTCCTTAGACAATAGATCTAATCTATGTTAAGCACCTTGATAGGAGCTCTAGCTCTAGGATTTTGAAACCGATTCTTGTTTATCTGCACCTCACCTCCAAGAAAGAAATCTATTGTTGCTGGTCTAGTTTCCAAACATGCAGACCAATCATAGGAATTTTTGTAACTCTATTTTTTTAAAGAGATTTACATATAATTCTTATTTTATAAAATTATTAACATTGACATGGTGTGATGGTTAAGTTATTGGGTTGTTATTCTTGTCATCAACGTTCAAATTCTATTAGAGTTGAGGTCCTCCATTTATAACCTCATTAATTCATAGCTTGAATCAAAGTATTTAATAATTTTCTCTTTTAAAAAATAAATAAAAATGTTTCTAAATAAATATTATTAAATTATGTAGGGGTGATGGGATTAAGGGTTTCACTACACGATTAGCTTATTTATGAGACATGTGTCATCTTACAACTTGTCTTGGTTAATGAGTAAGCAATTTCTATCTTGATGAATTTTTGTTTTGATTAAGTAACCCTATTTTCTTAGCCATTCTTTATGCTCCTACCAAAATTCAAGGCAAGGCTCTCTTGTGATCGGATATTCTTTTGTTAAAATATTTATTTTCTATAATATTTATTTCATCAAATTATTAAATTAAAAAATTTGACACATATTTTATACCTAATTAGATTAGATTTTCCTAAACCATATGTTATAGTAGAAAAAAAATAACTCACTAATAATTTTATATAATTATAGTTTTTGATTAAAGGTAAATAGGTTTTGAAGAGACCATAATCCCTTTACAAGAATATTTTGAGGGGATCTAGAACCCCAAAAAGAATAGTTGTAATACATACATTATTACAAAGCAACATCAAGAAAACAACAAAGACTCATTAGCCTAAAGAAAAAGAAAACTAGGCATCGACAACAACAAATACAAGCATACTAAACAACTGCATAAATAATAGAAATTTAGATCAGCAACAAACCACCATGATGAAATCAACAATGTAGAAAGATGACCATGTACAAAGTTCAAGATGAAGTAAAAATAGGTGTAAGCCTAACAAAATTCAGAAGCAGGTTTTCCAACGCTCCGTTAACCATATAACCAACTAGCCATAGGGCTTTTGAAAGGCTCCCCAACCTTCAACAAATAATACTTACTCCCGATAGAACCTTCTCTTGCATCGCTACACTCCACCTCAATAGAAGACACCATTACCTCTATATGAACAACAAGAGAAGGAAAAAGAAGGAGAAAACAAAAATTCGTAGCCACATGGAACTTTGCCTCTGAAGGAATTCCCTCCACCTTGAAAGGAAATGTAGCTAAGACAAAAAAACACCAACAAAATGGAAGGATCTTGGCACAACAAAAGAGAAGGAGAGAGAGCGAGAACATCAACACACAACCACTTAAAATGCTCACATCCCAACTTCACTACAACCATTGCAACCAAAAAACCACCACCATTTTCCTAAGAAAAGACTGACAGGAAAGATTCTACACTCAGTGCAAAGAGAGGAAGAGGAAGGCCATGAACTCAACAATGCCCAACCATTGCAGATCGTTACAACCTTTCACAACCAACAACCTTGAGACCAAGAGCCCCTTGCCTACCACAAGCCAACATAGCAAGAAAGAAGGGATGCAACAAAGTGAAAATAAGGGAGAGGGGGTAAGCACATCAAATCTCATCCTCTCAAGATGCTCATCCCCATGTACTTCCAATGACACCTTGACCAAAATCCTGTTAGCCCTTTCCAAAGAACAACATTGTAGGCAGTAAGCCACCGAGCATAGATAGAGGGGGTAGAAAGGCATATGCACAATAAAGTCCACCTTCTTAAGACACACACAACCAACTGCCCCGCTCCACACAACACTTAGAGACCATCCACCACCCGCACCAAGAGGTTTTATATAATTATAGTTACTTTAGTACTATATAACAAATTTTCAATCACTACCATTAATTTTATTTATAATACAATGATTTTGGTTGTGTTCCATGGGTTAACATGTACTCCAAGAGTTCTAAATTTCATCAAGATAAAAATTATAAGTGGGTCATTGAAGGTCTATAATCTAATGAGCAAGGTTAAATTTTGTGGGTCAAAATGTACCTACATATCTCTGATTCCCATGGGACCCAAAACATAACCAAAACCATTAACTCATAAATTAAATCAATGACAATCATAACTAATAAAGCTAATTTAAAATACTCAACAATCTCAAATTTAAATATTAAGTATTTTTAAGGAATTATAGAGACAAGTGCTACACATTGTACTAGTTAATTACCGCTACCCTCATGCCCATACTTTTCCATAAGAATTTATTTAAAAGAAAAGATAATTCACAATAGTAATTAATGTATTTTCCTTTTTTTTTTTTATCAAGACATCATTATTTTCTAGAAATTTCTAATAATTAATTTTTTTTAATTAAACAACCTTTTCATCAAAAAATGAAATATTTGCTAATAAAAGTTAATATATTTTTTCCAAAAATAAAAATAATTTTCTAGAATAATTATATATTATTTTCAAGGGGTTTTCTTAAATTTATCACTAAAGAACATTTAGCATAGTATCTACTAGCATATATGAGTGTAACAATAGCTAGGATGGTCCATGCTAGCAATCATTCAACAAGGGATACTATCACCATGAAAATAAATGCTTGATTTCTCCATCCATCTCTTTAATCTTTGATCCCACCAATCTACCTAAATTCCCATGTTCATAATGTTCATAATTTTCTTGAATATTCAAATGAGTTAGGAAAAGCAAGAAATTTAAAAAAATCATAAAACAAAGTGTATAGAGAAAAAATATAGTTTGGTGAAAACCATATTATTGTTGTACTTTGGATAGGTATTATAATGAAAATCTAGAAAACACGAGCCATGCATAAATCCCCCATCCACTAGCACCTTGCACTTGTGGAAAGCTTCTATTATCCTCTCTAGTTCCTCTTGTCTAGCCCATTTTACTGTTCGTGTAACATATTACATTTACTATCTTGTATAATTGTTTAATAACAGTTACGCTTACTGTTGCTAACTAACGACTCACTCCACATTGTATAAAGCTACTTTGATGTTATCGAATGCAACAATGAAATCATTTTATCTTCTCTTTCATATGGTATCAGAGCACATAGGTGATCTTGTGAATGTGAGAGGGTATTTGTTGGTAGAAATATAATCATAGACTGACAATGATGGTTGAGCGATGGCCTTGGTTTTTTTCGACCTTCCAAAACTGAAGCAGAATGTAATTTGTTCTCGCTGTGAAATGCACCAATATTGAAGTCACCAATTGAGTGTTGGGATGTGAAGCCCAACAATCACATGACCATTTGGTTTCTTCAACCTCTTCCTCTTTGAAGACCTGTCTATAAATGACTGTACAGTCATGTATTGTAACATTGGATTGTATCTTATTTACACTGGTTAATATAATTGATTCCCTGCTTCAAGTGTGGACGTAGGCATATTGCCGAACCACGATAAATATTGTGTCAATCTTGTTTATCTTCTTTGTTATGTTTAATTCCGTTTTCTTTGCATCTTTAAAATTTACAATTGGTATCAGAGCTTGGTGAGGCTCAGCCTCACCAGGCTCTGATACCACTACACGTCTGCATATCCCAGGAACACAACCTGACAACTTGATCTGACTTGGAGAAGGCTCATTCGGAGTGTGCTGGAGCAGAGTCCAGCAACCTTGAGATCTTCTCAAGGACTCATTGTTTGCTGAGATTCGGAACACACAGTAGGGGATGACGCACATGGCTGTGCCGGTTGGACTTCATGGGGGAGATTGTTGGATGTGAAGTCGTGACATCAGTCAAACTTCAAGTGGGAGATTGTTGGATGTGAAGTTCGACTGACTATTTAGTCCATATTCCTTGGCTGTTCCTTTCTTCTTCCCATCTTTGTCTCTTCGTCTTCTGTGGAAGACTGTTGTATAAATATGAGGGCAAAGCCCTTTGTATGTAAGCTGTAACAATAACAATAAGATCTCTGCTTTGCTTTCTGGTGGATGTAGCCAAATTGGTGAACCACGTTAAATCTTGTCTCTATTTGTGGTTTCCAATTTGTCTTTTTTAATTTACATTGAGGAGTTTGATGTCAGTCACAGGTTGTAAAAAACTAACTGGCTTTTAGCGATTGGTAACTATCTTTTGGTAGTGTGAGAGTTGTTAATGACTGCTAGTGTCATCCTCTTTTCTTATAGATGCATCCCCTACTTTTCACCTACTTTTCACTTAAGGCCCGTTTGGGTGCTGGAATACCAAATGCCAATTCCAGTCAATTCTAGAAGATGCTACAATTCTGGAAGATACAAATCTTCAAAATGATTTCCAGAATATGGGCTGACCCGTTTGGTTCACTTGGAAGATGACTAAGAAGATGCATAAGGAATTTTAATTCTTTATTTTAATTTCTTTAAATATGGTGTGTATATATTTGTATATATACACACATACATGTGTGTATATATATACACAAATGCACACATGTGTATATATACACAAATGCACACATGTGTATATATACACAAATGCACACATGTGTATATATACACAAATGCACACATGTGTATATATATACATACACACATGTGTATATATGTATACATGTGTGTATATGCACACACATGTGTATATATACACACATACACACATGTGTGTGTATACACACATACACACATACACACGTGTTTGTATACACACATACACACATATACACATATACACATACACATACACATACACATACACACACATGTGTTTATATACACATTTATATATACACACAATACACATATACACATATATATACACATACATGTGTGTATATACAGACATGTATACACATATACACACACATGTATATATATACACAAATACACACATGTATGTGTATATACATATACACACATATACACACGTGTGTATATATACACATATGTGTAGACACACACACACACACACACACACACACACACACACACACACACACATATATATATATATACATCCTTATAGTCACGGATCCCATGCAATATTAAATTTGGTTTTATAAAAATTGGAATTGGAATTCGAAATTCCAATTCCACCTATTTGAGTGGAAGATGAAATGCCCATTTTGGGGGCAAAATTGAAATTTTGAAATTCCAATTCCAATTTTTTAGACAGACACAAACATGAAATTGACATTATCCAGAAATCTAATTCCGGAATATCCAGTCTAATTCCAGCACCCAAATGGGCCCTTAGAGTGGTATTGATGGATGATCATAGTCATATGTACAAAAGTCTCTTTTGTTGTGCATTTGAAGTCTCTTTTGTAGCATTTGGATTCAACATTTAATTGCATTCAGTAAAGGATGATTCATAGTCTTGAAACACTATGGCCATATTTTTTAACCCCTCTGTTTGGCCTGGTTACGTGTTTCCATTCATGCAAATTTTCTTCAATTTAGCAACCTATGCTGGTATGTTAGTTATTAAATTTCTTTTTGAAGAGTGGTTCCAAATAAATTCATAAGGACAAGGTTCTTGAAGGCAAAAGGATTTGATGTTTCTTGATACAATTGTATTGCATTTTGAGAAGTTTTGGAAGTGTGAATATCAAGAGAGAAGACTTATGTTTTAAGGGCTTATTGTATTCTATTTTTTGAAAAGGTTTTTCAAATTTGAAAGGAGAAATATTTTGAAAGGATTAATTTTGAGAGATGAAGTTAATATTTTCTTTTGGAGATATGAGATATTGGTGTAATTAGAGGTTATAAGTTCAAAGTCCTTATTTATTTGTTGTAGTGAATTATTTTGTAATTTTATTCGAAGATGTATCTCTATGGACATATTTACCAGTTGAACTTGACATCCTATTGTGCTATGAGCTTCAAATATGTAGTCAAGAATCTTCTTCATGTTGATTGGGCCTTTAGAGGTTGTAGTGCTCCCTTGGATGCCACTATTGAAGGGTGAAATGTAACAGGGTTAATTTGGAGGTTGGTGGCATTAGAGGATGGAGGAACTTCCATCATCTCAAGTCAGCTTGTCACTTTGGAATGATGTTCTACATGAGAAGTTTTTTTGAAATTTTTAGTTTTCTATTTTTTTTCTTTCTAATGCTAACAAATTTTAAAAATGCATGTCTAGTGAATACTCATTTTGGAGACAAGCTTGGGATTTTCTATTGCACTCTATGGATTGTTGTCCAATGAGCTTCAGAGTATATGATCAATAATTATACCCTTTCATGGTCATTAGATAATGATAGGGATTTGCCGCATCTCTTAGGGATCATTGTTTAATAATTCAAGACTATGTGATTCAAGAGTTCGGGATTGAGAGCTTAAGAACACAGCTCAAAGCTACACCTTTCTGAGGGTCACAAGACAACTTGATGGAGCCTTGTTTGGTTCATGATTTTCTACTTGATCAGAAGAAGATTTTCTCAAAATATGTATTCAAATCATGTAATCAACATGTTTTTTTATGTAAGCCTTAAGGGGGGGTTCCTAAGGTGAATTAAATATGGTTTTAGGATCAATGTAATAAGGAGGTGAAAGTTAGCATAACATTTTACATTTACTATCTTGTATAACTGTTTAATAACAGTTACTCTTACCATTGCTAACAAACAACTCACTCGTTGAATGATGAGCAGGAACGGGAGCAGCATGTGCGGAGGAGGGGCTAGGGTTTGCAGTGGAAATGGAGAAGGGGAAAATGCAAAGGGAGGGGAAGGGGGTAGCAACAACGATGGAGGGAAGGAGTCATGTGATTCCGGTTCTAGGGTATCTAGTTCTGAGGTGCCGTGTGATTCCAAGGATGATGAAGATGACCCACCTGAGATTTTGCTAGGTCTTGCGCTTGGGGGCTATTGTTCCTACGGTGGGAGTTTTCCCCCAACTCTTTGGGAGCATGGTGTCCCCTGGTCTGCGGCTTTCCTGGTGTGGAACCAGACTGGTCTTGCTGGCACTAGGTCTGCTGGAGATGTTCGTGGGGGGTTTTTTGGGGTCAAGATTTCTTTTGGTCGGCTGTGTGCTTGCCTTGTTGGTGGTGTGGTCCTTCTCTTCAAGGAGGCTATTTTTGGTGGCTTTGTGGAGACTCTTTCAGAGGATCTATCCCGTTCTCCTTTCTTCCTTCCATGTAGTGGAAGGTTTTTGGGGTTCTCTCCGATGGAAGATGTTTTTTCCTTTCAGCGTTTGGGCCTGTTGGGTATTAGGGTTCAAACTCTTTTGGTGCAGGGGTATAGTTATTTTCCTGTCTGGTTATTTTTCCTCCTCTCTATTTCTATGGAGATCTTTGTCGATGCTTTGTGGCATTGCTTCTTGAGGCTTGTCCTGCCTCCCGTTGCTTTGGTGTGGAGAGGCTCCTTTTTTCCTCTGATGCCCAGCTTTGGTGGGCAGCTGTGTTGGTTCCTCTTTTGGGGCTCTCACTGGGCAACCACTCTCTGGGTTTTGTAGATCCCCTCTGTTGTGTGGGAGAGTGGTGTTGGCTCTTTTGGTGTTGCTCTGAGTGTTGTGGACTTTGCCACTGCTTGTGATGGGAGATGGACCAGTTTTAGATGCTTTTTTGCTCCTCCCATGCTCGGTTGTTGTGGTTTTTTGGGTTTCCTTCCTCTCCACTTTGTGGTGTAGCCCCCTTTTGTGGTGGGGTTTCACTTAAGGGTTCATCAGCTGCTGAAGGTTACTCTCCTTCTTCAATCTTCCATTTTGCTTCCTATTGAGGTGGAAGCTCCTCTAGTGATGGAAGCTCAGCCTTTTGAGGTGGCTCGCTGTTGGATAAAAGAGATGTTAAGTGTGGGTGCTCTTCTTGCGAAGGAGTGGTGGAAGCCTTTTATGGAGGTGGAGCAGTCTCCTATTGAGGTGGAGATTGTGTTCGTGAACTTGGAGGTGGAGGAGACTCCTATTGAGGTGGAGTTTTTTTGGGCTACCTCTTGTGGTCATACTAATGGAAGGAGATATTACAGCTTCAGCCTTATTATTTTGATCTTTTTCCTCTCTGCTCCTATTGAGGTGGACCCTTCTTCTATTGAGGTGGAAAAGGAGTTTGTAGCAGGGTGGAATATCTTTGACAACGTTGGACTGGGTTGGAGGTGTAGTAGTTTCTGGACCTTCATTTTTGACAAAGAAAGATGGACAGGCTATTTGCAGCTTGAGCTTGCTTCTTCAGTTTTATGGTGATGAAAGTGTCTCTCTCTTTCAGTTTCTTTTCTTCCTATGACCAGGTGATTGCTGACAATTTTAAAGGGCTCACTCTGGTCCTTTGTTTTTGTTTTTGGTTAAAGCTTGTAGCTTTTGTGGGGGCTTTTCCCAAGACGATCTTTAAGTTTGTCTTTGATAGAGGCAGACTGTACAATATTTTTTTGCTGATTATCTACTCTCAGACTAGTGCTATTAATGTGCTCCTAGTCCTTTGTTCCATGGGCCAGCACCCTCTTGCTACTTTTCTTTATAAAAAACAAACAACTCACTCCTCATTGTATAAAGATACTCTGATGTTAACAAATGCAACAATGAAATCATTTTATTTTCTCTTTTATGTATCTACCCATTAGTTATATCTACATTCCTCTTCTATTATATTCAATCCACACTCTATTATTCTATTAATCTTGATAACTTAGATAGGGGCATAATCTCTAAGTATATTTTAGAAAATACACATTCCTCTATCTTGTATCCTTCTATATCTCTAGTACATCTAGCATGTGACATTATTCCTATGTTATAAAGTCCTTGGGATTCACATCCTTAAATCCTTTATCCAATAATTCATCCCATACCCTACCTAAGCAATACCTCCACCTTTTTCTCCTTATGTCTAGATTTAGTTTTCCCTTATCACCGATTACCCAAATATAGGCCAATACAACCTACTTATTGTAAAAATTCTTCACAATGCAAGTAATCCCAACACAATGAAATATATTACTAATGCCAATTCATGTAATATTTTGAAGCAATCTATTTGAACATCCAAGAACATCCTATTGATTTCATTACCATTGTCTTTGGAAACCTTAATCCAATGTCCTCAAACAAATGTTTTCTTGAGATATATCATTCCCAATCCTTGTATTATTAAAATGTCAATAATTCTCTACTCATCATAAATGAAAATAATTAGTTTATAGTTTTGCTACGAGAAATAATTTATGTTTGTCTTGCATATTTATGTATGTTTCTTTTTACTTGTGTGTGTGTGTGTGTGTATACATACATACATGTACACAGATGCGTGCACACACACACACACACACACAAATTATTTCATTTTCCATGGTCCTTATAGAGAATCACCATAATAGCATCATGGTCTTCCATATCATGATGTCCTTTACCATATGCTTACAATTTATCTTTTATTTGGGTTATTCCTTTTGCGCTTAAATACATCATTACCATATTCCTTCTATTTTAATGCATATTTCAAATGCTACATCAAATATCAAGATAGTCACAAAAATTATCATGACTATCAACCTTCTTCTATTCTATGTTTTCCTTTCCATCCTTAAATATATGTCTTTGTATCCTTATCCATCCATAATTACATATCCTTTTGTCTTTTGACTTTTAGCTCGTAATCCCTTCATCCATTTTGAGAACACACCCATTTTCTTCAAAGCCACCTATCCTCTCAATAGGGAATCCTACCTCTATCCTTGTCATCACTCTTATTCTTTCCATGAGCAAAGCATCATAACACTATTAATTTCCTATCCTTAATTATGTATTAAATTTATCTTGTATCTTTAATTTTGTAATATCTTCATCTATTTTGAGAGCACACTCATGTTCTTCAAAAGCACCTATCCTCTCAATAGGGCATCCTACCTCTAGATCCTTGTCATGACTCTTATTCTTCTCATGACCAAGAAATCATAACACTATTCCTTTCCCATTCCAATAAATAACATATTTTATTCTTCTTTGAAATGACATTACTTCAACTAATTGCAATGCCATGTAAAAAAATGTAACAACCTAAATGTAAACATCATCAATTAGATATTCTATTATCTATTAACCAGATAAACTATTTTAATTTATTTAGTCAGACCAATTAATACAAATTCCTAATACTATTTAATAATATTTAATAAATTTTATTTAAAAATTTAGTAGATCTTATTTATTAAATACCACTTTGACACCTAAATTATGATAAATAATTAATAAAAAATTATCTATTGCAATCATTAATACCTCATTGTTGATCAATCCAATATGAAACCAACAATAAAGATTATTCCAATAATCAAATAAAAACACATAACGAAGTCGTACTTCTTACTTTCTTATCAAGCTTATTCCAATCTTCTACCTTTCACACCAACAATTTCGAATTTTTGTATAACCGTACTTCACTCTTTGCGACCACATCCAATCTACTCTTCTATTTCAATATAAAAGAGTATGGTTACTGTTTTAGAAAAGCTGGCAGAAAAGACAACAGGATACACAGCGGTTTCGTTGGGGTAGAAGAGACCCCAATTTTTATCTGCCTCCTGCCCATTTATCCTGCTGTTCTCGTTGAAAACAGAGTAGATGTGTAAAGACTGAAATTTACAACAAGTATGCCACATAAGCTTAAGCATATCCAGTCGAAAAAGTCGAAAGACTGTGTCGACAATTCAATACATTTTAAATCGGAAAACAGGTCATTTCGTGTTTAGAACCAAGAAGACCTTCCAACAATTCACATTCAACTTGCACAATCTATAAGACTTGACACGATAAGCAGGTTAACCTACACCAGTATCACATTTACACTAAGATCCTTTTTAAACAATAATAAATACACAAGCCAGCACATGAAAGAAAGAGCTAGCAGAAGATAGGGATAGAATAGTCCCCTACTTGGTTATTCAAGCACACAAGCAAATGAAGACAAAATGATGTCGCAGTTTGCCCCTGTCCAAGTTTTTAAACCAATCAGCACAATGATCCCTCAACAGCAAGAAGCATTCTGCGAGCACTTCCAAGCAAAGCATAAACAGAGAAGCGGTCTGTCAATAACTCCCCAGGTCTGCGATACCCAGTTTCCCAAAATTTTCAGCTATTGTTTTCCCGTGCATGACAAGAAGGTGTCCGAAATGAAAAGTGTCCCGACATTATATCATTAGTGACCAATAACCATTTCTTGATTTACTTCCGGTAAAATTGAAGGTAAAAGAAACCATACAATGAAAAGACACATAATTTGAAATCACAAAAGTCACATTCATAGCATATGATCTAAGAGCATATGCACACAAATAATAGATGCACAACAACGTATATATATATACATGTGAAAACATATCATTTTGTTCACTATAAATATTATGTGCAAAGTGTAAGATCATGCATTTCACTTCACATTTTTTTATTTTATTTAATTGAAAATACCTTTTTAGTAAAATGCTCTTTATTTACACCATTAAACACGCATAACAAAACGACTAAATGTTTATAAGGTGGTGTGTGCATCACTCAGTCATCCGAATCTGACACTAGGCAGGGAGCTAGACCTCTCTCCTCGACCACACCTCTGTCCTCCGACCTACATCCACTCAAACACTCGACAAGAAAAACTGTCATCAGTAATTCATATGATAAACATACCTTCAAAATGAAATAATCATTTGAAAATTACAACATTGCCAATTGCCCATCTCATTCTAATAAAAATTTACCATTTTCATAGTTACCCGGACATGTCGAGTCCTCCTAGTCGACATAAGTCGACTGAAGGATCCGCCAAAAAAGGAGGTCGCAAAACCGATCGTGACAAGATGAAAGTCTCGATGCTCTTTCCAGGCCTCTTGGGTGTCCCTTCGTTTGACAAAACATGCCTGATCAGATTGTTAATGTAAATTTAGGCATTCTGAACTGTAGTTGCGTCGCCATTGCCGGCGGAGGGCCATCCTGTTTCAGCAATAACGATGGGTATGTTGGGAAATCCCATGGCTTCCATGCCAGAATAAACGGAATCAACGATGGCATCAAACAGATTCTTGTAGATCAGCTATCCGTCTCTCACAACACCAGCTGAGCTCTTAAACAGAGCGAAATCTAAACCAACGGACCTGTTGTCAAGATAGCTATGGTATGGATGGACGTTGGCCAAAAACGGAGAACTGTTATCCTCCAGGAATTGAAGAACAGATGTCATCTCCTCCTTCACCGTTGTAATGAATGTGACCTTGGATGGAGAGACTTGATTCGGAGAGAGGGACATGCCAATTACCTTATTCTGCAGACTGGCGTTCGTAAGAGCTTCTTGGATGTTTTTCATGGCAGGAAGAAGATATTGTACATAATTGTCAGCAGTGGGCACTCCCAAGACTTCGTTGCCCACGGCAATGTATTTGATATTGGTCGCAGGATAATAGGCATCGATATAGTTATTCACCCAGTCCATTGCTGCACTCTTGTTGGACATGCTCTCTAAGTCAAAATTAGCCACTCCAACCCTAAACTCTATACCAGAATTCGCAAAGGCCTTCAATGCAGTGGGCTCCTGTTTGTAAGTTCTGTATTTCCCAATATTGTTTTGCTGAAGCAGAGCTACAACTTCCTCTGCTGATGGCAAATTATCTCCCATCATTCCGTTGACGCTTCCTATTCTCTCACCATCTGCACAAACATGATCAGAGTTAATGACAACTTCCACAGCCAATTTACCGTATCATTCTCTGTTGTTATATTTTGCTTATATTCTAAACAGAATAAAGTACCTTTTGAGTTTAGTTTGTCTACTCTTTTGAGTTTAGCTGTCTGCATCAGTATAACTTTTAGTAGGTGTTTGTAATTTACCTCCATGGATTGAGTAGCAAAGGATCGCAATACAAGCAAAATGAACGATCTTCGTGAAGAACGCCATGTAAATGAGAAATAAGTTTACCCTGCAACTTCTGCTTCCCAACTGCCATTCTATTCCATGGTTCTTATCCAATTCTCTTTCATTCAAAGACTGTTTCCTTGTATATCGGACAATTTTTAATATATTATTTAATGGATTGTTATATGTTATTTTCAAAATTATTTTTAATTGATTTTTAATACATTAATTAATGGGTCTTTGTTCGTGGCGAAGTTGAATGGTTCTTGATAAGTCCATTAGAAATCATGTCATGGTTCTAATTATTGTCTTCACAATTTGCACATATTAGTGGAGCAATTTGAATTTTTGAGGTAATATAAAAAGATCATTGACTAAAGAAGTGAAAAAAAATTAATAAAATATACAAGAATTACTCTCACAAACTAATAATATTGTTCTTTTCCTCTCAACTTATCATTCTATGATTCAAAATCTTCACTTAAAAAAGAAAAAAAAAATCAAGTACAAATCAAGAAATAATAAGAATACTAAAAAACATATGAAAATCAAAGACTATAGACTATGATTATACTTTTAAATAAATTCCACTTAAATATACAAAATAAAAATAATTTATTCCAAATAAATTCTAAATAATTTACACTTATGTACAATTTGTATAAATATAAAAAAAATCCATTCCAAATAAATTCTAAATAATTTAAACTTATTGATGTACATAATTCATATGCAAACAAATGATGGATTACAATGATGTGAACATGTTAGTAAAAACTCATGAAGTTTCCAAGTGTGAGCTTCCATAATTGATGTTGCACACAATCTAGTAGAGCGAAGTTTCCAAGTGTGAGCTTCCATAATTGATGTTGCACACAATCTAGTAGAGCTGACATAAGATGATATGGCTATTGGTGGTATTATTTATAAAATTTACTTTTTGTGTTGAAGGTTCAAAGAACCTCTTCGACTAAGAGCCAAGGACTGAGGGGTATCCATTCCACCAAAATCTAATGATCCCAACCTCATCTTTTATGGTGTAGGAGCCTTTGCACTCAACAAGACTTGATCCCTAGTGGGCTCATTGAGAACTAAACAACTTCACCAACAGACCAAGGGCCCATTGCTAAAATTTACTTTTGGGGAGTGTGAACACTTGAACTTTTGATCATAACATACTTTTAAGATAAATATATTAATAATTTTTTTATAATTTCTTTCATTTATAATTTTATACTAATTATATTGATTATTAATAAAACATAACTCATTAAAATATAAGGAGGCAAAGCCCACTAGTTTGTTGAACCCATCAAATTTACTTTTTGGACTGCCATTTTATATATGGAAAACTTTAACAATAAAAGAAGAATAATTATTTATTATTATATTATTATTTCTTCATTTAATTTACCTTCAACATGTTTGGTCCACAAATCTATGTGTTATATTTTATTATTATTTGATATTGTTATAAATGTATTAGTTTTAAATTATGTTTTAGGCTTTATAATTTTATTTTACTTGATATTGTTATAGTTTTTTTAAAATTATTTTTAATTGATTTTAAATATACTAATTAGTTTACAATAAATAAATAAATAAATAAATAAATATATAAATATATATATATATATATATATATATATATATATATATATATATATATATATATATATATATATATATATATATAAAGTAGTTGAAAATAAAAATATGTCATTGATGGGTCTTTGTTCTTGGTGAAGTTGAATGGTTCTTAATGAGTCCATTAGAAATAATTTCTTGTTGAGAATAGGTTTTAGATTCTCTTCAATTATATGAAAGAACATGTTAGAATATCTAACACTTGAATAATTTTGGTAGAGGGGAATCCTAATTTTTATCTTCAGAATTAGTACTTATTACTAGAACAATTTGAATTTTTAAGATAGATACAAAAAGAACATTGACAAAGGAAATGAGGAAACTATTAATAAAATTTACAAGAATTACACTCACAAACTAATAGTATTGTTCTTTTCCTCACAACTTATTGTAATCACCTAAAAATGGACAAAGTAATAAATCAAAGCAAATCAAGGCAAATCAAGATCAAGATTGAAGCGACTAAATCACAATGCATAATTAGCCAATCAAAATTAAAATCAATTCTTAATTCAAGATGAATAAAAATCAAGAACATTTTAATCAAGTGAAATCAAATCAAAGTACTATTAAATCAATTAATAGTATAGTTTTGGATTAAATCAAATTCAACCCATTCAAGGGGTACATGGCTAAAATAAATCAATTCAATCAATTAATACATTCTAATTACCCTCCATAACCCAAAAATGAAGGAAATTCAATCAACCAATGAGATTTGAGGAAAGGCATTCACATGGATCAAGCCAAATTAAATCTCAATCACTCAAAGTGAAAGAGAATCTTGTCCATTGATCTTGTCTACATGTCCCAAGATTTGAGGACACAAATTTTGCATTGTCTTCAAAGGGTGGAACCAAAGACTCAACCAAGGCTTAATCATGATCAAACACAACTACACCCCCTACCATTGGGAACATCTATAAAAGGAAGACCAAAATTCCTCATAGTGGATAACCACACATCTGAGAATTGCATAGCACCTCTTGCATTTTATAGCTAGAAAGACATTTTAAGAGCTTAATTAGCATTCAATTTGAACTAATTGTTAGCTTTAGCTTAATCTTTATCATTTCTCATTCTAGGACTCTCATTAATAGTAGCTTGCTGAGAGCTTCTATTAACACTCTTAGATAAAGAGCCATAGGATGCTCAATTGATCTTTCATTTGCTAAATAGTTGCTATATTGTGGTTTATTTAGTTACTATTTCATTTATTCTCAATTCTAATTCTATGAAGGTACATTTTCCTGTACACAAAATGGCACCCACCATGGGGCAGAATGCTTCACTTTACTAAATGCTCATAATTATATCATTTTTATCAAATTTATGCATGTTTAATTCTCATTTTTTTTCAGGAAACAATGCTTTTGATAGCTCAAAGGGTGCTTTTGCATGATTAAACGATGCTTTCAAGCACTGTTTCAACGCTTCTGCGATAAAGTTGTGCTCCTTTGCACCGATCCCTGACGCTTTTGATCCTTCTATTATCTGTCTATCATTCTTACAACGCTTTTGCACAGACTGAAAACACATTTTCCTTGACTACTGAGCACTTTTGATATTTTAATGAGCGCTTTTACTGCATTTTTACCGCCTTTGATATATTCTGCAGCGCTTTTATTAGTTATTTGAGCGCTTTTGAGTAGACTGTCAAAATTTTAAAATAGCATTTTCAATCATTTTAATAATGCTTTTAAGCATTTAAATAGCACTTTTAAGCATTTAAATAGCGCTTTTAAGCATTTAAATAGCGCTTTTAAGCATTTAAATAGCTCTTTTAAATTTAAATAGCGCTTTCAAGCATTTAAATGGCACTTTTGCATAAACTGTAAATTTTCATTATCTGACTGTGGTAAAATGATTTTCATGACTCTACAAGATGTCTGATCATAGAAAAGTGAAAAAAACCAAAGAGCATATTCAATAGAGAAGGCAAAGCTTTGACAAGTAAGGCTTAAAATTTAGTTTTGTCTTTGTTTCTTCAAATTTATCTTTGTTTTCTTTACTTTGGTTGGCATTGTTGACTAACTTGTTGGAAAAAAAAAAGCACATTGGAAAGGAACTATAGCCAAGGTAAGCATAAAATTATGGAAATAACTCAAAAATGCCCCTAACTTTTGTTAGCTACAAGGAAAGGTAAGCCTTAAAACTTGGTGATTTGTGTGCTTAAATTGTGGCTTTGTCCTTTCAAAATCTAGTAATTTGGATAGCTTAAAGGAATAAACCAAACACTTAATTGAAAAACCCATTGTTTGTAGAAAAGAGTAGCAATACTCGATTCTCTTTAGTTAGTGGGTTGGAAATTGAACCTTGTTAACTATGTTTGTTAAAAAGTGCTAAATTTTTTTTCTTTCATTTTTGCATGCAAAAAAGAAACAAAAAATAATGTCCTACAGAGAATACCAGATCAGATCATTAGTGGGCTCACCTCTTGAGTTTTTCCTTAAAAGGGCCAGTGAGAGGGACAACCCAAAGTGGGATACGCTTGCTTTTGCTGCGAGAATCCAACCCACTATAAAACAAAATGCATACATCCTTAATGGGGTGTGTGACAAAAGGATACTAAATTTTTGAACTTCCTCGAGTAGTCCTCGTGGATTGCAAAAAACTCTGACATGCCGGTGGTGGGAAGCCTCCTAATATACTTGGAGGATGAAAGTTTAGTGTCCATTTTGAATGGAATCCATACTAAATCCTTGATAAATTAGCAAGCCTACCTCATTGGAGCCATTTAAAAGCAAAAATTGACCTAAGGTAGATTGCTTGGAAGAACTTCTTATGATAATTGATAAAATCATTGTGTTGTTCTTGAAGATCTTTGATTACAAAAAGAAAATATCCATTAAGATCCAAAAATCAATTAACAACAAAGATTCAAAATAATATTCTATTCACAAGAATTCAAGAAATGGAAAAAGAAATGGAAACATTATCCAACCGATTCTCATTAAGAGCATTGTTTCCTTACCTCTATGATCAAGAAAAACCTCATGAATGCCATATCTTTGATAATTCAAAATTGGATCAAAAAGAATATCATGAAAACCCTATAATTGATCAAAAACATTATAATGATAAACCAATATTTGATGAAGAACCTATTTCAGAATATCAAGAGAATCTCATCTTTGATCAAGGAAATCAAGAGGAATTAGTCACATCTAACCAATATTCATCATATGACAACTCTTTGAGAAACAAAAATACATCCAAATATCCTTGGGATAGATCATTTAATACTCCTTTGGGAATTTCATACAAAACATCTTTGGAAAACTCCTTGAAAATGATCTCATCACGTTACCTCAAATCACTTCATGTGGTTTTATCTTTTTGAGAAACTATTGTTCATATCATAGACATAATGATAATGAAACTTTAGATTGCATGGAGTTGAAACATACAATTCAAAATCTTATTGATGATGACTTAATAGAAATTGAAAATCCTAATGACTCATCTAAAAAAGATACTTTTCTCAAGCAAGATCAAACTTATGAACACATGTCTAGTAGTGGTCCTCTTATAGCTTTTACCTACTCCACCATTCCTCCATTTAATATATAAGTAAAGCTATCCCATATTCCTCCATCAAACAAAGATCCAAACAATTTTCATAATGACTATGTATACCCTCAAGGGCTACCTCTAAATGAGATCCAGGCTAACCTACATCTTGCTATGAACTTCTTTCATGCTTCAAAGGTTATAGAACCCAAGCCTTCATGTGCTACAATGCCTATCATTCATACTTCAAATGAACATCCATCATCCCTTGAAGAATCCCTCCCGTGGATATAAACTCCTACATTGTCCTTAGAAGTGTCTCCATGTCAAGAGACTAATCAAAAGTGCAAAGAAACAGGCCTTATTAAGGATCAAGATCAAGATATTATCCCTTCTTATCCTATAGTTGACCAAAGTCCCACACCTCAAGAATCCCATGATGATTCTTTCAGACCCTTCCATTTCTTTCAAGAAGACACTCTTTCATCTCAAACACCCCATATTCCTTCACCTCCTATATCATATCCATCTCCTAAGCAAGATCAAGATATACTTTCCATCTCTAATGAGCTTCTCAAAAATCAAAAGAAAAGTATTTTTCCTAGGCTATCAAAAGATCCTTGTTAAGATCAAAGTATCCCAACATCCACTTTTCACAAGCCTCCATATCTACCTCAAAATTCTCCCATTATTCCTAATCCATTGCATAAGAAAAAATACCCTCAAGCTTCAACTGCTCCTATCAAAGCTACATATAAGCCTACTGCTACAAAGATAAATCTGGAAGACAAAATCCTTGGCCATGAAATAAAGATGTTGATGTTCCTCCTACATCCCATTCACCTCCATTTGTGCATAAGCATATTCCTTCTACATCTTCCAAATCCATCCTTGGACCCTATATCCCAAACTTGAAACCTTGTACATCTTCCAGATCCATCCTTGGTCCCTATATCCCAAAGTTGAAATCTTCAAATCTTTCATCCATATTGGGTCCTTATATTCCTCCATCAACCTTTCCTACAACCATATACCATCATCCAATTACCCTATACCCTATCAAGATCAACAAAGACATACATACTTGAGAAACCAAACACCCATTCATATGAACCATCCATATCAACCTTATTCATCCACCAATCCCAAGTTCTTTGGAAGAAGTTTGGATGGGCAACATAAGAATAAAAAACCAAGAATCCACTTATGTGTAAAGAGAACCATGTCCAATCTAATCGACATGTGAACGAAAGAAAAAAATAAATATTCAAGAGACCAAAAAGGTCCATCAAGAAAAAAGAAAAATCAAAGAAAATGTGGGTTCCTAAATCCCTCATTGAAGAAATACATTCTAAAGCATCCAAAAGGAAAGAAAAATCAAAGAAAGTGTGGATTTCTAAGTCACTTTTGAAGGATTTACACATGAAAGAGAAATAAAAGTTGACATTCAAGCTTCCAAAGGATTCCACTTCACATTCTCCTAAACACATTCCATCTCATCCATCCATTTTGAGTCCTTGTGTCCCAAGATCCATATCTTCTCTTACATCAAAATCTCAAGCTATTTCACCCATTTCCCCTCCATTATTCAACTACCCTTCAAGGTGTGTATCGATGTTGATATTGATAATAGTTCTTATCCTCCTATTCATTATCCTTCCATTCTATTTTTCACGCCCACACATAGAAAGCCTTATTATACTCTCATTCATTATCTTTCCATATCCCTTATCCAATCCATTTCATAAATATTTAGCCACCCTTTACCTTATCCACCATATCACCTTTCCATCACCCTATCAACATCTTTGATCATACCTTTCAGTGGCCTTGGCCCATCATATCATACCTTTTCAAGGAGTATCCAAAGAGCATGAGGCTTGAGTTCCTCCAAAAATTGAGAAAAAAAAAAGAAAAAACAAAAAAGAAAAAAGAAGAAAAGAAAATAAATTCGTTATATGGTGAAAACCACTTGTTGTGGCATCTTGGAAAAATACCATGATGAAAGCCTGGCAAACAAGCGTCATGCATAATTCCTCTCTCTTGCACTCTACACTTGGGGGCAAGTTTCATCCATCATATTCTCCATTTTTCTACCATTGATCTCACTTGCATCTGTATTACATCTTTCACCTTTGATCTTTACAAGGTTGAACATATTCATGAGCATTAGGTATCTAGACATGAGTTATCCTATCAATTAGCCTATTCACGTGTTGCGTTCACGCTACCTTATCATGATCTTGCTTATCCTGAAGCCACCTTCATTATTTCTAAGAAGCCTTCCCATAATCCCGAACCATTTACACATAGCCTTCACCACCACTTTACCATGATTGTGTGATCCTACCCACATTGATCCCTTGATCTTGATCCAAATGAAGAATAAAAGAAATGAAAAAAATGTTAGAAGAAGTCTCTTGATATGTCCACTCCTTTGGACCATTGTCATGACACCAGGTTATTATTCCATATGATATCCAACGCCATATCATTGGCCTATATTGAGATATTATTTTTCCCTAGTTTGGATAATCTTGAGGAGATGGTCCTATGGGTAACACACTTGCTTCATCCATCATGACCTATTCATCTCACATCCATCAGTTTACAAATCCATCTTTCATGTCCTATACCTTGCTAGACATTGGGGGAAATTCAATGTGATCTTGCTTGAGAACTAGTGATCTCTAAAAATCCAAAAAAATCAAAATCTCTAAAACTCCAAAAACATAAAAAATCTCTAAAAATCCAAAAAAATAGAAATCTCTAAAAATTCCAAAAAAAAATTAAAAAATCTAAAAAATTGTAAAATCGAAAATAAACTCTCAAAAGCGGTATTGCCCAACAAAGCACTATCTTTGCTAAATCAAACCAGGGGCACCAATCCAAATTCAATGAGCTTAGCAAAATAACATCAATTGGCTCAAATCATTGCATCAAAATTGGAAAATTGCTACACTTGAACTTATTGATCAATATCACATTTCAAAAATCCAAACACTTGATTTAAACAACACAATTTGAAAAATCAGATCAAAATCTAAAAAGCTTAATCAAATAAAAAAATCTAAAAAGTAACAAATCAAATCAAAATCTAAAAAGCTTAAACATAACTAAGGATCAAAGTGGATGAATTTTTTGAAATATGGATCTACAAACAAAAGCAAAAATGTTCAAAGTGATTACTTGATTGGTGAAATCATGTCTTTTTAGCAAATCGATGATGGTTGACTAGATGAGTGATGATGAAGACATGGTATTTTCTTGATTTCTTCCTGAGTTCTTGCCATATTGATTCATAGCAGTATGCGAATCTGTCTAATGACATGATCATCAAAGAATCACCGAGGACATTTGTATACGAAAGAGATCAATTCTTTGTCTATTTACTTGCAATATTAAAATATGAGGAAAGAGGTATTCATATCATCATGGTTGAACCAGTGACAGTTGTACCAATTTCATGTTCTAAAAGCTCAATGATGAAAATAAGCTCCTAATTTTGAATAATGACAGTTGCATACATCTTAGATTAAATGCATTTAAAGTATTTGCCTTTCTTAACATAAAAACAAAATTGCAAGAGGAAAGCTAAAGGGGGTAGAATTATCATCATCAAAAGACCAAATCAAGATACATAAAATGATCAATGATATCATCAATGGTACATCATCAAAGTCATGATCAACATCATCAATATCTGAAATATCCATCATCAAAAATCATGCTCAATCTAATCAAGATGCAACTACTTGCAAATCATGCTCCATCAAATGATTCCTTCTTCATCAAGGATATCATCAACAATCAATTATGCTAATCAAATAGGGTCAACCTAATTCTGTTCATTATCTTCTCTTCTACCAATCTTTAATTTTGCATCAGGAGAACATCTAATCAACTCTATATCATCAAAACATCTAATCATATCATGTATCAAATATCAATCAATTAAATCATTCAATTGATCATCTAACATCAATCAATTTATCCTATCATCCATTTGCTCATCTTGAGCGCATCAAATCTCCTATCTCTAGATCTTGAGGAAGGAAAAACATTATTTTGTCTCTCTAGATCTTGAGAGTGAACTATCAACCCATCAACTTATTCTATCAGATTGACATCAACATCAACCAAGTGATTCTGATTGACATCAAACGATACCAAACCATCATCAACTTATCTAGAGCATCAACAAAATCTTATCAATCAAATCTTTTCACATCAAATTCTCTATTGATCGGGGCATTTTCAAATTTCTATATCGAGAAACAAATCAAAATTTCCCAATCTCAACCAAATCAACCACAATCATTTCGATTCATTTCCCGAGGGGGCATGCAATTATATCATCATCAGGTCATCAAATTAGGAGAACGACCATCAAATCAAAGCGAAAGCTTTTATTAGGAAAAAATTTGTTTATCAATTAGAAAGGGGCATCAAACATCAAATTGGATCAAATCAGGTATCATATCAGGATTTTCATTAGGCTCAACCATCATATCAAGGATCGACCATCGAATAACATCAAATGAACATCAGAGTTTGACCATTAGTTAAATTAGGACCTATCATCAAGCAAGATCAAAGTATTCTTTGAATTGACATGCTTTTCATGTCAACTCAAAGAGGAGCATTTGTAATCACCTAAAAATGGACAAAGACAATTAAATAATAAATCAAAGAAAATCAAGGCAAATCAAGATCAAGATTGAAGCGATTGAATCACAATGCATAATTAACCAATCAAAATTAAAATCAAGTCTTAATTCAAGATGAATCAAAATCAAGAGCATTTTAATCAAGTAAAATAAAATCAAAGTACAATTAAATCAATTAATTGTATAGTTTTGGATTAAATCAAATTCAACCCATTCAAGGGGTACATGGCTAAAATAAATCAATTCAATCAATTATTAAGTCCTAATTACCCTCAACAACCCAAAAATGAAGGAAATTCAATCAACCAATGAGATTTGAGGAAAGGCATTCACATGGATCAAGCCAAATTCAATCTCAATCACTCAAAGTGAAAGAGAATCTTGTCCATTGATCTTGTCTACTTGTCCCAAGCTTTGAGGACACAAACTTTGCATTATCTTCAAAGAGTGGAACCAAAGACTCAACCAAGGCTTAATCATGATCAAACACAACTACACCCCTACCATTAGGAAAATCTATAAGGGCCCGTTTGGTAGCGGAAATTAGGAAAAGATGGATTTGATCAAATGCTGGAAATGGTCAAATCATGGATTTGATAATCTATTTTTTTATTTCTGGATTATGTTTGGACCGTTTGGTTACACTTTTTGAAACTGGAATTGGAATTTGAGTATGATTTTTTATTTGTATTTTTTTAAAATTGTTTTAATATTTTTGAATTTAATAATTCATTTTTATTAATGAAATTGAATTTAAAATGGAATCGCAAACCATTTTAGGCAGCCAAAGTTGGTTGCAAGCAACCAAGTTACAATCACTGCAACCAAAATTCGAAAAAAATTTGACAAAAAATTTAGAAAATAAATTCGAGAAAAAATTCAAAAAAATAAAAAATCAATTTTTTAAAAAAGAAAATTGAAAAAAAATCAACAAAAAAATTTGAAAAAAAATCGAAAAAAAAATTCGACAAAAAATTTGAATTTTTTTTGAAAAAATTCGAATAAATAACAAAGTTACAAATCACCCAGACAAATAAAAAATAAATTAAACCCCTCCCCACACAAATAAAAAATTAAAAAAATAAGTGTAGACATGAAAAATTTAAAAATTTGCTTTCCGTCCATTCAAATTCCAATTTCAAATCCCAATTCCACCTTTTCAGATGGAAGATGTAAATGCTCATTTTTGGCCAAATGAGGATTTACATATTCCTATTCTATTTTCATATTGCACTCCCAAACTGAGGATTCGATGAAATGGGAAATAACAAATGCCAATTCTAGGCTAATTCCCGCTACCAAACGGGCCCTAAAAGGAAGACCAAAATTCCTCATAATGGATAACCACACATCTGAGAATTGCATAGAACCTCTTACATTTTATAGCTAGAAAGGCATTTTAAGAGCTTAATTAGCATTCAATTTGAACTAATTGTTAGCTTTAGCTTAATCTTTATCATTTCTCATTCTAAGATTGTCATTAATAGTAGCTTTCTGAGAGCTTCTATTAACACTCTTAGATGGAGAGCCATAGGATGCTCAATTGATCTTTCATTTGCTAAATAGTTGCTATATTGTGGTTTATTTAGTTACTATTTCATTTATTGTCAATACTAATTCTATGAAGGTACATTTCCTTGTACACACTTATCATTTAATGATTCAAAACCTTGACCTAAATAAGAAAAAAACCAACCAAGTACTTATCAAAAAATAATAAGAATACTAAAAAATATACAAAAATCAAAGACTACAAACAATAATCATAATTTTAAATAAATTCCACTTAAATTTACAAAATAAAAAAAATTATTCGAAGTAAATTAAAAACAATTTACACTTGTGTTTGAAATTTATATAATATGAAAAATTCATTCCAAATAAATTCTAAATAATTTACACAATGTTTATGTACATAATTCATATGCAAACAAATGATGGATTACAATGATGTGAACATGTTAGTAAAAATTTGCCAAGTTTCCAAGTGCGAGCTTCTACCATTGATGTTGCACATAATCTATCAGAGTAAAAGATGGGAATATCGAGTGGC
Organism: Chamaecyparis obtusa; assembly: GCA_027943335.1. Classification (NCBI taxonomy): domain Eukaryota; kingdom Viridiplantae; phylum Streptophyta; class Pinopsida; order Cupressales; family Cupressaceae; genus Chamaecyparis; species Chamaecyparis obtusa. The sequence goes on along the minus strand of BSBK01003859.1, from coordinate 673,930 downwards.
AATAAGTGAATGTGAATGGCTACAAGCAGTCAACACTTAGATCAATTCCAAGTAATGTAACTTAGAGATCTTAAAAATGGTTGTCTCATCATTTATCGTCATTATTGCACAAAATAGAGCTGACGTATGATTATATGGCTATTGGTGGTATTATTTATATAAAATTTACTTTTTGAAAGTGTGAACACTTGGACTTCTGATCATAACATAGTTTTTAGGATAAATATATTAATATATTTTTTATACTTTCTTTCATTTATAATTTTATTACTAAATATGTTAATTATTAATATTTAAACATAATTCATTACAATATAAAGAGTCAAAGCTCTATAAAAATTGAGTTATTGATCACCTATCTAAAAAGCAGATCATATAGAATACTAAGAAGCTATTACAAAATTGATACTTTAATATGCTTAACATCAAAATATTATTCTAAATAGGATTGGAAATATTGCTATTGGCTTCACATTTATCACATTCATATGTTCCAAGGTGTCGCTTAATTAGATCAAAATCAACACCTTTAACAACTAGCTAGAACTTGTCTCTTTGTTCTCTCTTAATCTTGTATGTATTCACAACTTTTGGATATTGTGTTTTATCATACATTATTTTAGGATATGTAGCTCATCTTTGTTTAGATAATTCCCCCCTTGAGGAAAAAATGTGCATTTTTTATTGTCTTTAAGAATCTAGAAGACTACAGAAACATGCAAAATGATGTCAAAATAGATATGATTTCATTGGGGAACTCTATAAGGTACCTTCACTTTCCTTGTAAAACCTCTTTGTTTCTCTTTTTCCAGATATACCATGAGATTTTATTAGTCAACGAAAGCCAAAAAAATTATGACTAGTAATAAAAAAAATTACATAACCTATAGAAATCTCAAACTAAGTGAAATCGTATTTACAACCACAACCAATATCAAGAAATAATGACCATCTAGACAAAAAGAAAACAAATACTCCAAAAATAATGATCAAAAGTTTCCACTTGATCACACAGAGAATAAATTATAATAGGAAAGAAAGAAGATTGTATTTAAGAGAGTTAGTAGCCATCCTTTTTAATAAAAGAAACCATCTAAAATAAGCTTTCTTGGGCACCCCAAAATTTTACCAATTATGGGAAAGCTTACTAGACCACAACTTGGAATTAGGTCAATCAAGGCTTTGTTACTTGTCTAACCAATCAAGAGAATTCTCTATACTAGTCAACATACCGTACAACTTAATCTAAAACTGGTTAAAAGAGGTACCATATTTTCAAGAGATATTTGCAAAAAATTCATACTTATATCAAAGGTATTGGATATGCAACATTGCCCAATAGATTTTTAGAATTGAATAAATTCTCTTAAATAAGAAAAAGGAATGTCAAAATAAACTCTCAATTTCTCCCATGCCTTAGAAATACCATGTTGAAAAATAAATTTTAGAATAAAGAGATCTATTTTGATGCCCAAACCTTAGTAGAAAATCCTTGAGTAAGAGCCAAAAGCTTTCTATTCAAATTCAAATTCCAACAAATGGACCTTAACCTTAATCTTGAGAGAAAGAATTCATGGACTTGTTACAAATTCAATTTTTCAAATTTCCCCCAAGAATTCATAAGATATTAAACATTACAAAGCCAAAGAATTTGGAATCAAAATTTCTAAATAAAAAATCCTACAAATGAAGAGACTACCAAGCTTTACCTTTCTTGGGTTTAGAGAGAGCTATTATTTCTAATAAAAAAATTAGATTTCAAGACCATCACAAGAATTTTCAATCCATATTGCTACTAGAATAATACTTGAAGCCTTAAATCATTAAGCTCTATCCCACCAAATCTTATAGGAAAGTAACACCAAGACAAATCTACAACATGTCTCTTTTCATTACCTTTCCCATCCTACCACAAAAAACATTCAATACCTTTTTAAAAATTTCAAAATAAAAATTAGCAAATAACCAAGTAGAGGAGAAATAAATAGAGTGACAAACAATAATTGAGTAAGTGCAAAAGTTGAGTCCACTTATGGGAGAACTTTTACACTTAGTCATTTTTTTGAAAATCAGCTCTACGAAATGGTGTCACACAAAAATAGATCACGGTCATGTTTAGGTTTTTGGTCTTGATCTTAAAACTTGGAATAATGTCACATTCTACAAAAATAGAATACGATCTCATTCTACAAAATGTGGCCTCATTTTACAATATGTGGCCCCATTCTACCAAACATGACCCCATTCTACAAAACATGATCACATTCTAGAAAACATTATATAAGTTAAAAAATAAAATATGACCCTGTTCTACAAAATATGACCTTGTTCCATAACTGTGGCCCCATTTTATAAAATATGTATTACCACCTTAGGAATAAATTTGGGTTTTGGTTTGGGAAAAGGCTTGGTTAATCGGTCCATAGCCTTGGAGCTGGTTTGGCTTGCACCTTAGAGGCCATCTCAATGTTCAAACAAAATAAACACCTTGGACAAATATCTAAATACATTTTCTGCAAAATATTTTGACAAAAAAAATAAATACAGATAAGACTATGTAGATACCAAATATGCAAATTTGATTAATTTTTTTATTTTTAACTATTTTCTACTAAAACATGTGCAAAAACTTGAAATAATAGGTTTTCTTCTTATTTTAATAATTTTTTTATATCTATTTTTTGAAAAAAAAAATTACATGACATCAAACTACAGACAATTTTATACGCTTTAAAAAAAGAGTAAAAAAATTATAAGTTTAGGTCAAATTATGCTTGTCATACACGAGAGGTTTAAAAAACATCAATGATGCCTAATAAAAATTTAATACTAAAAAACATATTTAAAAATTTGAAACATTTCTAGGATAATTTGAAACATTTACTTTTTTCATATACAAAATAATAGAAAAATATTTCCTAAGAACTATATTCATTCTAGAAAGTAATATAAGAAAACATATAATGAACTAAACCAAAAAGGATTTCTAAAGCTAAAACCATTTTCTATTTTTGAATTACGAGCGAATTCGGATGGAGCGACTATTTTGATGCGAATTCAGCGTTCTCTGCGGTGACGTGGAGGAGGTTTTTTCTCCTCCACGCAGTTTGTTATCTCTCCCCTTTTCTTTTCTTGGTTCGTGTGCTTTCATTTGGTAGTTGTTTGCCATTTTGTTTCCATAGTTATTTTTATTTTTCCTATCCGATTGTGCGTGTGTTCGGCCCTCGACTCTTAATGGAGCCCGAGTCGGTCACTTCATCCTTTATTTCCTCTGTCCTCGACATCTTGATGGCACCTGATTCTAAATCTCCTATTATTACCCCTGGAGTTGATGTCTTAGCCCATTCTCCGCCTAAGAAAACCTTTGCTGAGATGGTTGCTCCTACCAGTAATGGCGTCTCCCCTGCTGCTCGATTTGTTACAGCTTCTGGAGGTGAGAGACCGGTCAAAGAAGGTAAGATCCCTATCAGTGCCTCAATTGATTCTTTCATTTCCCCAAATGATGAGATGTTGCTTGAAATTACTTTGGAAAAAACTAGGTTAAGCAATACGACCATTTTCTTTGCTTGTGTTGATGTAGAAAAATGTCCACCACGAGAATTCCTCGATGATTCATTTCATAGCCTGTGGAACTTAAAAATTGTCTTGAAGATATCCTTCTATAGGCAGATCCAGTGTGTGCTTTACATTATCTTCTTTAGTAACCATGAATCTCAACTTGAAGCCCTTAAGCGACATTATTGGACGGTAGGTAAAACCTCATTCCGTGCCCTAGCTTGGTCTCAGGAGGTGGTTAACAAAGAGGTCCTTGCCCTCTCTTGCCCTAGGTGGGTCATTCTAAAGGATGTTCCTCCATTTTTGTGGAAATTCTTACCTCAACTTCTCAAAGAATATGGAAAAATATTTTGTATTGATGAAACCTCCCATCTGGTCCCTAACCTTGATGCTAGGATTGTCATTTCTATCAAGCTTGGAGTTGATATTGGTAGGAATGAAAGCTAAATATTTGGCAGCCATTCTATAGTAGTTGTTGTTGCATTCATGACTATGATTGTCATTGATGTCAACATAGTGATTTACCGGAGACTTGCAGAGAAGAAGACATAGTTTGGATTAGCGCATGTGGTATATTGCAGTTGGAGCTATGCGATGTTGAGGATATACTCTTTGATATGTTATATGGTTATGGTTAAGAACACAAACATTAATTCATTTATTCATGGAAGTTATGAGTATTTTGGTGGAAGCAGTATTCAAGCAATGTTCTTGAGTAGCGGTTTGTGAAAATCGGATGATATCTCCTAATTGGGATGGAATCTGGTTTTGCATAGTTACAGGGAAGTTGAAGACACATTGTTAGTGACATGGATTATAGTGCAAACTTCGAGGTCACACAAGTGAAGAATTATTGTAGTTGGAAGCTGACAGTTTTGTATAATTTTGATGTAGCGTGTGGAAACTTTTATTTTGTAATTGTATGCCAACTCATTTGTAATTACTTGAGTGTGGTATAAAGGAAGAAATTTTTTTCCTTATTGTAATGTGTGGAAAAATATGAAGTGAAGAAAAGAGCTAATTGTGAAAGCGAATTTGTGAAGGAAGACAAGTGAAGTAGAGAGATTTGAAATTGAGATCTGGTGTAACAGTGAGTGCAGTTTGGCACAGTTAGAGAAGAGGTAACATATTATTCTGTTGAGTAATACAAAGATTATTTGGATAGTGTGTTCAGTGATCTTACCCTGAAGCTGTTTGGGTAGTTCTATCTTCCATAACTCTTAACAAGGTTAGAATCTTTTAACAAGGATTCAAAATCTCCTAACAGGGATTCATATGTACTGAATTTATCTCATAAGACTCCTAACAGAGTCCATCCTTTCACAAGGAATATTCATATTAGTGCATCTTTTGTGGGCATAATTCCCATTGGGGTTTACTCTTTGATCAAGAGGTTCCCTAGCCAACATATCTTGTGTCATTGTGTATGAATATCTTTCTATGGTTGGTAATTATATTGCTTACATGGTTTAATGTTGTTGAAGTTGATAAAAGTTATAATTATCAGATAACTGATTCACCCCCCCTCTCAGTTATCTTTGTGGACTTTGCTTTCTAACAATTGGTATCAGAGTGGCAGGTCCTTGAAAAAGAAGTTTAACAACTTAAAGAGATCCATGGCAAATTTCAGGAAAGAAAGCCCTAAGTTTGATGGAGTAAATTTTGATAGCTGGAAAGAAAAGATGAAGACACACCTACTGTGTTTAGGACCAGGTTATTGGTTGATTACAAAGAATGATAAGACTATCATTAAAGAGGACGATCTTGAAACATGTATTGCTGGTGAGAGAGATCTATTCATGTGTAACATACTTGCAAGAGAAGCACTTTTGACAGCCCTTCCGGAGAATGAGTACAGTTAGGTAAAATGTTTGAAAAAATCTTATGAAATTTGGAAAGCTTTACACTCTACTTTTGAAGGTGATGAACATGCAAAAAGAGTTAGATTACATAATTGGATATGTGCATTTGAAGATATAAGAATGATGGAAGATGAATATGTTAGAAGCTATATTGGTAGAATGTCAAAAATTGTTATAGGTATAAAATCCTGTGGAGGAACAAAGACAGAGAATGAAGTGATATGGAAAATTATGAGAACATTGACTCCTGTATTTAAGCAGACAACACAGATGATTGAACAAGTTATACCTTGTACTACAAACTTTACGAGAGAGACTCTTCTTGGAAGTAGCAAAAATGAACCTGAGGTTATCAGGAGACTTACCTAGAATGGAGACAACATTCAGTTCTCTTAGTGTTCTCCCTACTTTGTTAAGAAGCATCAGTGTGAGCAGAGATTATGCTGGCAACAACAGATCTAGAAATGAAGAAGACAAGAAGATTGAAGAAGGTATTGTCTTGCTTGTGAAGAGAGAACTAGATGGTAAGAATTTTTTTAAATGTTGGACTTGTCAAGAATATGGTCATTTTGCATCTAAATGTCCTAAGAGAGTTAAACAGTACAGAAACAATTTCAAACCTAGAAGATCTAAGGAATGTTATTATGCTAATGATGAAGATCTTGAAGCTAGTATAGAAAGAACTCTAAGTGAAAGTGATACTGAGAATAATGATGACATAGGAATTGTAGCAATTAAAGAAGAGAATCCTGAAACTGATGTTAATGAAGAAAAATCCTTAGTTTCTCAAGTTAAAAAGAAAGCTGATTGGATTATAGACAATGGTTGTTCACATCATATGACTGGAGACATGAAAAAGTTCATAAAGTTTAATGAATATGATGGAGGAGTTGTTAGAGTTGGAAACAATGCACCTTGCTTGATTAAAGGTATAGGATCTATTACTCTTGATGGAAAGACTAATACTGATGATGTTTACTTTGTGGATGGATTGAAACATAATCTTTTGAGCGTTGGATAGTTAGTTGATAAGGGATATCAAGTTTGGTTTACTGAGAAAACTTGTGGGATAAAGGATAAAGATGGAAATCTGATTGGAACTAGATCTAGAACCAGAGGTAATGTATTTCAATTGAATCCTACTGAGATGACATGTTTGATTACTAAAATTGATGACAATTGGTTATGACATAGAAGGTTTTGTCATATAAACTTTGACAACATTGTGAAAGTAAGTACTACACTTGCAGTAAGGGATTTACCTAAAATTATGAAGCCTACTAACATGATTTGCAAAGAATGTGTGATGGCTAAACAGCAGAGAAGTTCTTTTCCCAGTAAGAAGTTTACATCTGCAGAAAAGCTAGATATTGTTCATACAGATTTGAGTGGTCCTACCAGGACTAGAGGATTCTATGGAGAAATGTATTTTATGATTCTTGTTGATGATTTTACAAGAATGATGTGGATTGTATTTCTTAAAGAAAAGTCTGAAGCATTTAATAAGTTTAAGATTTTTAAGATTAAAGTTGAGAATGAATCTAGAATGAAGATTAAATGTTTGAGATTTGATAGAGGTGGAGAATTTACCTCTAGAGAGTTTAACACCTTTTATGAAGAAAATGGCATTAAGAGACAGTTTTCAGCCCCTAGAACACCTGAACAAAATGGTATTGCAGAAAGAAGAAACAGATCAGTGACTGAAGTAGCAAGAGCTATGTTATTTGAGAATGATTTGGTGAAGATATTCTGGAGAGAAGCAGTGAACACAATAGTGTATACAATGAACAAAGTACAAATCAGAGTACACACAGACAAGACACCCTATGAATTATGGTTTGGACATGCACCCTCCGTTAAGTATTTTAGAATTTTTGGAAGCAAATGTTATATAAAGAGAGATGATGATATTGGAAAGTTTGATCCTAGAAGTGATGAATGCATATTTCTTGGATATTAGTTGAAAAGAAAAGCCTATAAATGTTACAATAAAAGAACTAAGACTATTGTTGAGAGCGTAAATGTTAAAGTTGATGAAAAGTTCAAAATTCATGAAAGAATGCTTGATTATGAATCAGATGAAGAAGCTCATCCTAAACCTAACACTGGATCTACTGAATTATTTTATTAGACTGACAATGATTTTTTGAATGAAAGCCATAGTGAAGTCATTGAAGAACCTACACCTGAAGTGAGATTTGAGACAGTGACACCTAACAAGAGTTTATCAAGAAATCATCCTATTGGGAAAATTATTGGAAGCATCAAAAGAGGAGTTCTAACTTGGAATAAGATACAAGAACAGTTATGTTTGATTTCTCAAATTGAACCTAAAACTACTAGTGAAGCTTGTGAAGATGAAAGTTGGACTAATGCTATGAAAGAAGAACTAGATCAGATTGAAAAGAACAAGACATGGGAATTGGTCCCTAGACCTAAAGACAAGAATGTTATTGGAAATAAATGGGTATTCAGAAACCAGATGAATGAACAAGGAGAAGTAGTAAGAAACAAAGCAAGATTGGTATGTAAGGGATACTCACAACAAGAAGGAATTGACTATGAAGAAACCTTTGCACCTGTTGCAAGAATTTAAGCATTAAGAATGTTTTTGGCTTATTCAACTTACAAGAAATTAAAAGTATATCAGATGGATGTGAAGTCAACATTTCTGAATGGAGAATTGGAAGAAGTCTACATTGAGCAGCCTATAGGTTTTCCTTTGACTCAAGAAGGAGACATGGTATGTAAACTGAAGAAAGGCTTATATGGACTAAAGCAAACACCTAGAACTTGGTATGCAAGACTGGACAAGTATTTGTTAAAGTTGGGATTTACAAAAGGAATAGTTGATAGCAATCTGTACACAAAAGAAATTGAAAATGGTTTGTTGGTTATAGTTATTTTTGTTGATGACATTATTTTTGGAGGAGAAGATGAAGCTAGTGACAACTTTTTTTATTTTTTATTTTTTATTTTTTTGATCGGTAAAAGGCCGAAGCCCTAGACATTTTTTATTAATATAAATAGTTATATTACAATGTGACCCTGCTCACTGCAGGTGCTGGTAGGAAAGAGCAGGGCTGAGAAAACCTCCAGCCTTGCTCGGGACCATAGGTCCTGACCTTATACAAAAATTTACATGGGCATACCCACGACTCGACAATTGTCGAGATTTGTAAAAATACATATTTTCCGTAGGCATACCCACAGCTGGATACCTATCGAGATTTGTACATATTTTACGTAGGCATACCCACGTCTCAAAAAAACTCTAGATTGCTTTTTTTAAAATCATGAATTATACATAGAATGGAGATTAGACAAGGATTACATCATTTGTACAATTGAAGCAGAGTTTCTGATCCTCCTACTATGTCAAGTATATGTGTTGAACATCCGAATGATAGTCCTTCCTAAAAAAAACAAGACAAAATTCCTCTGAGACCAAGGTTAACCTGCATCAAGATAAAAATTCTACATCTCGGCTACATAACGTATCTAAGAATATTTGATATTGACTATGGAAGCTAGTGACAAATTTGCTGATGAAATGAAGATTGAATTTGAAATGAGTATGATTGTTGAAGTGAAATACTTTTTGGGATTACAGATAACATAGAACAATGATGGTATCTTTGTAAGTCAGACAAAGTACCTGAATGACTTGTTGAAAAGATTTGGAATGGAGAATTGTAAACTAGTTGGAACACCTATGGTAACTGGACATAAATTATCTAGGACAGATGAAACACCGACAGTTGAATAGAATAAATACAGATCTATGATCGGAGGATTGCAGTACTTGACTCATATAAGACCTGATATAGCACATTCAGTTGGAATTGTAGCAAGATTTCAAGTTGAACCTAGAGAATCACATTATGCAGCAGTACAGAGGATACTGAGATATCTAAGAGGCACAATGGACTATGGATTGTGGTATGAAAAATCTGATGATTTTATCCTATGTGCATATACAGATGCTGATTGGGGAGGCAGTGTTGATGATAAGAAGAGCACCAGTGGTGGAGCATTTTTCCTTGGAGGAAGATTGGTTTCTTGGCTAAGCAAGAAGCATAATTGTATCTCACAGAGCACAGCAGAAGCAGAATATGTAGCAGCAGCAAACAATTGTAACCAGATAATTTGGATGAAGCAAATGCTGAAGGATATTGGAATAAAGTTTGTTGAACCTGTTGTCATACATTATGACAACACCAGCATAGTTAGTATGTCTAAGAACCCTGTATTACATTCTAAGACAAAACATATAGAGATTAAGTATCATGTTGTAAGAGAGAAAGTTGCTAAGAAAGAAGTCAGACTTGAGTACATAAGTACAAAGGAGCAGATAGCAGATATATTTACAAAGCCTTTGCCTAAGGATACATTTGATTATCTGAGAGGTATGCTTGGGGTTATGCCCCGGCCTACTTTTGAGAAGTGATGCAGTTGGTTTCATCCGTCTATGGTATATGAGCCTTATTTTTCTTCTGGACTGGATGTTGGTACTTCCTCTATGGGGGAGTATGTGTATCTGAGCTGAGTCATGAGGACTCTAGTGAATGTATTTTCTAAATAGTGTCTTTTGACATTGGAGTTGTTGTTGACATAATGATGAAATTTTTGTCATTGATGTCAATGGGGGAGAACTGTACATGAAGATTCTATTTGTACTATCTGAACGGGAAAACAAAGCAAGATTTGATTGATGAAGAGGAATTGCAGTATTGGATTTTTGGAACATTGGATGTTTTTTCATCTATGTTTCCATCAATGCCAATGGGGGAGATTGTTAGGAATGAATGCTAAATGTTTGGTAGCCATTCTGTAGCAGTTGTTGTTGCATTCATGACTATGATTGTCATTGATGTCAACACAATGATTTACCAAAGACTTGCAGAGAAGAAGAAAGAGTTTGGATTAATGCACGTGGTATATTGTAGTTGGAGCTATGAGATGTTGAGGATATACTCTTTGATATGTTATATGGTTATCATTAAGAGCACAGTTAGTAATTCATTTATTCATGGAAGTTATGAGCATTTTGGTGGAAGAAGTATTCAGGCAGTGTTCCTGAGTAGTCGTTTGTGGAAATCGGATGATATCTCCTAATCGGGATGGAATCTAGTTTTGTGCAGTTAAAGGGAAGTTGAAGACACATTGTTAGTGATGTGGATGACAATGCAAACTTCAAGGTCACACGAGTGAAGAATTATTGTAGTTGGAAGCTGATAGTTTTGTATAATTTTGCTGTAGTGTGTGGAAACTTTTATTTTGTAATTGTATGCCAACTCATTTGTAATTACTTGAGTGTGGTATAAAGGAAGGAATGTTTTTCCTTGTTGTAATGTGTGGAAAAATATGAAGTGAAGAAAAGAGCTAATTGTGAAAGCGAATTTGTGAAGGAAGACATGCGAAGTACAAAGATCTAAAATTGAGATCTAGTGTAACAGTGAGTGCGGTTTGGCACAGTTAGAGAAGAGGTAACATATTATTATGTTGAGTAATACAAAGATTATTTGGACAGTGTGTTCATTGATCTTACCCTGAAGCTGTTTGGGCAATGGGTCCTTCTGTCTTCCATAACTCTTAACAGGGTTAGAATCTTTTAACAGGGATTCAAAATCTCCTAATAGGGATTCATATGTACTGAATGTATCTCATAAGACTCCTAACAGAGTCCATCCTTTCGCAAGGAATATTCATATTAGTGCATCTTTTGTGGGCATCATTCCCATCGGGGTTTACTCTTTGATCAAGAGGTTCCCTAGTCAACATATCTTGTGTCATTGTGTTATTGTGTATGAATATCTTTTTATGGTTGGTAATTATATTGCTTACATGGTTTAATGTTGTTGAAGTTGATAAAAGTTATAATTATCAGATAACTGATTCACCCCCCCTCTCTCAGTTATCTTGGTGGACTTTACTTTCTAACAGATATCCCTCTGAATGTTAAGCTTAACATTAGTGGGAAAATATTCATTTGCCCTGTGGAAATTTTGGGTGGGCTAAATGCCTATTTTCTCTGTAAAAGGGAAGGGCATCTCAGGAAGAATTTCCCTATTATTGCTAACCACAGGAAACCTAGCTTGACTAACGCTACAAGAAACACTAATCCTAATACTATTACAGATTCCTTGAACAATACAAAAAACCCTAACACGTCTACCTCTAATGATAACCCTAAATTGTCACCAGAGCTTATCGCCCCTAATAATAACCATAAGAACCCTACTGCTTCTAGCTCGGCCTCTGGCTCAAAACCAGGGAATAATAATGCCTCTAAGGTCCCTCCAAGTGCTTCTAAAGAGTTAGCCATTCCTAAGCCTCCTATCACTGATGACTTTCAAACTGTTTCTAATAGGAAGCATAGATAGAAAAATGCTCAACAACTTTCCTTGGAGAAAATACACTCTGGCAACTCCAGATCTAACCAATTTGAGATCTTCAACACTAGCTTGCTGCTCATGATTGAAGAAACTCCCCATGATAACTCTAATAGAGTCGATACCAATAAGAACAATGATACCACTATGGAAGACAATCAAGACAACAATATCTGTAGACTTGAGCCAACTACCTATTTTGGCTCCACCACCCCTTCAAAGGTTGCTCCGGAGATTCTTACTTCCAAGCCCGCATCTTCTTCGCTTAACGAAATAGAGGATAATTTGATCATTGAAGTTGTTTATGCCAATCCTAATCTGAAAAATGTCTCCCCACTCTTTGCGCCCTCGACATCCCAACCTCATGATTATACCATCAGGGACAAACTGGAGTCTAAAGTTGACCTACCTGGGGTAAGTGATGATGATGATGAAACTATGAAAAGTTCTTCTACCAAGAAAAAAGGCAGACCTATCGGGTCTAAGAATAAAAAGAAGAATGGAGATCTTTCAAGTCTCCCTACTAGCTCTATTAACCAAATTTCCCCATGAAGCTCATCTCATGGAATGTGAGAGGCCTCGAGTCTCTGGATCGTAAGCTCATTATTAAGAGATTTATGAATTGTCATAATAATACTGATTTTATGATGTTGCAAGATATTAAAGTTGTTGGTTTCTCCCTTGATATTTCTATTAGCTATATCTGGAAAGATGCTTTTAAGATTGTTACGAACCATCCTAGAGGAAAAGGTGGAGTTTCTCTTTTTCTTAACCCTAAATGGATAAGCCATATCTTTGACTCAGGTATCTTACCCTGTAATAGGGTGGCTTGGGTCACTCTTACTGTTAATGGTTCCTCTTTTGGTGTCTGGTCTCTATATGCTCCAAATGACTATAACGAAAGGATTCTCCTTTGGGATTGGATGACCACCCTATCTAGCATTCCGTGGATTTTTGGTGGTGACTTTAACATGATTGAGAATCCTGATGATAAGATTGGAGGAACTCCTTTTGAATGGAAAGGCCCTGAAAAATCTCATTGGGATAGGTTTAAACAACATCTCCATTTGTTTGACCCGCTCGATGGCTTCAAATCTGATACTTTAGCCCTTTGGTATACTTGGTGCAATTTTCAACAAGGATCTAATCGCATTTACTCTAGGCTTGATAGGTTCTATGCCAACAAAAATTGTTTCTCCTTTTCCCCTAACCAGTTTAGTATCACGGTTGCTGCCCACCCTGCTACTCTCTCTAATCACTACCCCATTTTAGCCAATGTGAACTTTAGGAATTCCATCCCAACCATGTCCCCAGTTAGTCAAAAGTTTATCCTCAATACTTCCCTTCTTGATGATCATGATGTCCTTATTGCCATAAAAATGATCAAATTATTTAATTTGCAGAACAAAACTCATTCCCATACCACTAGATGGAACCTGAACATATCCTCTTGGCAGAAGATCTTTCAAAATTTTGGTCAAAAGAAGGCCAAAGACTACAGATGTGTGGAGAATTTACTCACTGATCGAATTCACTTGCTTGAGAGTAGTATTCAGGCTCAACCTACCTCCCTTGCTTTAGCTGAGCAAGTCTCTCTTGCTAGGGATTCCCTTAGGGAAACACTAGCAAGTTAAAATTAGAGGTGCCTTTATTAGAGCCCGTAACCATTGGTTTTAGTATGGGGATAAAGGTTCCAAACTTTTCTTTAACCTTCTTAAACGTAAACAGAGCAAAGAAAGGATTGACAGGATTATTGTGGAAGATAAGGAACTACTAACCCTCCATGACATTACTAATGCCTTCGAAACTTTTTATAATACCCTATTTACTTCAAAAGATACTGAGACCTCAAAAGACATCAGGAATAGATGCATTGGTCTTATCCCCAATATGATCTCTGAGGATGACTCCCTCCTTCTTTAGGCTATGGTTTCTCCTCAAGAAATCTCTGATGCCATTCGAAATCTTAAAGACAACAAAGCTCTTGGCCCGAATGGGCTCCCTGCTGAATTTTATAAAACCAATATTGACTGGATCACTCAAGACCTTCATGATCTATACTCGAAAGCTTTTGCTAATGGTACCTTGGGGAATTCTATTAACATGGGAATCATCAAGCTTGTCCCTAAAACTGGCAACAAGGCTCTTATTAAAAACTAGCGTCCTATCACCCTTCTCAACATCTCCTTTAAGATCCTTGCCAAAGGCTTGGCCTCTCGCCTTGATAAAATTATTCCCAAATTCATCTGCTCTACTCAAACCAAATTTATCAAGGGTAGATATATTCTTGAGAACCTTGTTACTAGCTGGGAGGCTATGGAATGGGCCAAGTCCTCTAAGCAAGATGCTGCTATGCTCCTTGTCGACTTTGAGAAAGCCTATGATAGGGTGGAATGGGACTTTATCCTCAAGATGCTTAGTGCCTTCGGTTTGCCTAGTATTTTCTGCAAGTATGTTCAAATCCTTCTTAAGGATGCCTCTACTCTGATTGAGGTCAATGGTAATCTTTCCCAACCCATCCTTCTTTCCCGGACCATTAGGCAGGGTTGCTCCCTTGCCCCTGCCCTATTTTTTATTGCTTCAGATGCTCTCTTCTACCTCCTTAGAGATGACACCCTTTCCCCTAGAGTCTGTGGGATTGCTCTGCCTAATGATTCTGAGTTGCTTAACATTCAATTTGTTGATGACACCTCTCATTTTTTGGAGCTCTCTCGTCATAACATTCACTGCCTTAATCAAAAAGTTAAACTCTTTGGTAAAACTTCTGGGGCCCGTATCTCCAGCTCCAAATACATTATGCTTGGGTGGAAAGAGAAACCCTTGGATTGGCTTGAACATTTTGGTTATGCTTGGGGGGACCTAATAAGATTGTTAGATAGGTCTTGATATTTGTAAGGAAGCAAAGGTGTGCGGAAACGCTTCCTACGCTAATCTTGAGAGGACGGTTATGCAAATTTCAACTTAAACATTGCAAAGATCTCAAGAAATGCATAACAAAGCATAAACAAAATAACAATGAACACAGAACACAGTGATTATCGTGGGGAAACCCTTCCGGGAGAAAAACCCCACCCTCCAAAACTTGCACTATGTATTATCAAACCAAGATGACTACAATACACTTGCAATGCAAGTTCTTACAGGAGTGCATCACCACAACTCGAACTCAGAGAGACTCCTTCTAGCATCCAGTCTTGCAAAAACTCAATTGTACAAACACCTCCCCAAGCACTCCTTTTATAGTGATTTTACAACCTGGAAACCACTTGTGGTTTTACAAAACCATGGGCTTAACCACCATGCCACATGGTGCCCATTTTTGACATTTACATTTCCAAGATGGAAAAACAACCAGGTTAAAATAGTATTCCCGTCCATAATTTTGTACTCTAGTTTAGACCCCCATAAAAATTACAAAATGAGTCATTAAGGCTCTAAAAATGGCCCACCTATATTCTACTATGGACAAGACTCATTTTTAACAACTCACTAACCATTTTCCAATGTATAAACATGTGGAAAACTATCTCAAACAAATTCTGAAATTTTCTAGAAAAAGACTGCAAGGTTGAGACACATGTTCTCAACATTCTCCCACTTGTCGAACACCTTGCAAGAGTCAGGGGATCCAAAATATCATGGACTTAATTGCTAGGGGCCGAGAGGCCCATAGACTCTGAACACCATCTGAACTTCTCTATGCTCACGGGTTTAGTTAATGCATCAGCAACATTCACCAAAGTCTCTACCTTTTCCAGCTTCACCTTGTGATGAAGGGTGCTCCCCTTAATACCACAAACACATAACAGATATAGAGAAACAACAACAAAATGCAAGAACAGAAAATTGGCTTCTTATTATCTCCACAAATGTGGAATTACAAACTTTCAGAATTACAATATGCAAAGCCACATGGGCATTCCCTTACAATATTCTGTAGGACAAAGCCTCGAACTATTACCCAGATCTACTACCCAGAACTATTCTGAACTGCCTAAGACAATAATACAGCCTTCCTTATATAGGCAATTTTCCACCGCCTGGGAAGGTTCCAGAATTTTAGCCAATAAGGCCGACCAAACTTAGAATCATTTTTTTTTATTTTACATTTCATTACATCATAGTCGGCTCAAAATAAATTTTGAAACCCGAACAGAAATTTTGAAGAAAAATCATTTTCCGCCATTTCAGGTGACCCAACTTCCGAAGACCATAAGTCATCACCAGTTGACCCGATTGACTATTGTAACCCCATTTCGGAAAGGGCGCGAGGAGCTCTACAACACCTAAATTAAGCAAGCTTCATTCAGCCCAAAATTCGACCTCATCCGGGGCCTCTAAAGCCTTCAAAACTGAGTTCAAAGTTTCTGTACCCTGCTGCCAATACCGAAAATCTTCAATATCTTCCAATATACACTTGATCTGGCAATGAAACTTCACTAGCAGACTTATATGACCAAAATGAACCTCCAAGAAAGAAATCAGATCATTCTGAGCACATACAAAAATTACCAAAAATAGTAACTTTCCATAAATAGCAGCTCTGCACAAAATAGCCCTTATTGAATACAAAAATAGAAATATTTTTGGGTGATGCAAGATTGCTCTTACACCCAGGATGCTCCTGCATCACCTTGTCATCCTCAACCATATCTCTCACCAAATGATATTGTACATCAATGTGCTTGGTCCTGGCATGAAAAGTTGGGTTCTTCGCTAGGCAGATTGCACTCTGACTGTCACTATAAATTGTCACTGCACCCTGTTTGAACTCTATATCTGAACACAATCTCTTTAGCCAGATGGCTTCCTTACAGGCATGAGTAGTTGCCATATACTCTGCCTCAGTAGTGGACAAAGCGACCACAGCCTGTCGCTTGCTCATCCAACTAATTGCACCACCAAATAATGTAAACACATATGCACTGGCGGATCTTCTTCTATCAACATCACCGGCCCAGTCTGAATCCACATAGCCTTGAATATCTAAGGAATGCTCATTTTCTGTTCCATGAAAACATATCTAGTACTCTGAAGTACCCCTCAAATATCTGAAAACTCTTTTTACTGCATCCCAATGTACTCTTCCTGGATTAGACATATAACGGGAAAGAACTCCCACTGCTTGGGCAATGTCTGGTCTTGTACAGACCATAGCATACATCAAACTTCCAACAGCACTTTGATATGGTACTCGACTCATCTCTTCCATCTCCAATGGGGATGAAGGACACTGTGAACTAGAAAGCTTTGTTCCCATTGTAACAGGAACACTCAATAGTCTTGAATCCTGCATATTGAATCTTTTCAAAATAGTACCAACATACTTGCTCTGGCCTAACCAAAGCTTTCTGTTTGGTCTATCTCTTACAATCTCCATTCCTAGAATGTGCCTAGCTGCACCAAGATCTTTCATTTCAAACTTTATCGAGAGCTGAGATTTTAACTCTGCAATCAAACCTTTTCCTTTGCCAATAAATAACATGTCATCGACATACAAGGCAATAACCAAGAAACGATCACCATCAGATTTAAAATATATACAATGATCAGATTTAGATCGCACAAATCCCAAACTTAACACATATGTATCAAACTTCTGGTACCACATCCTAGGACTCTGTTTTAAGCCATACAAGGATTTCTTCAACTTACAGACCAAATGACTTTTACCTTTCACCACATAGTGCTCTGGCTGTGTCATGTAAATTTCTTCCTCCAAATCTCCATGAAGGAAAGCAGTTTTCACATCCATTTGCTCGATCTCTAGATCATAGGCCGCTGCAATAGAAAGCAAAAATCTAATGGATGTCATTTTGGCTACTGGAGAAAAAATCTCACCATAATCTACTCCCTCAACCTGGGAGTAACCTTTTGCAACCAAACGTGCTTTATACTTCTCAATACTTCCATCTGAACCTATCTTCTTCTTGAACACCCATTTACAACCAACAGGCTTTCGTCCTTCAGGCAATGGTACAAGGTCCCATGTTTCATTCCTCTTAAGAGCTGCCATTTCTTCATCCATGGCTATTTTCCAGGACTCTGAATCATTCATACCAAGAGCCTCTTCTACAGATCTCGGTTCATCAATGTTAGCATTTAATGCAAATATGCATCTCCAATCATCAGGAGAATACCCATACCTTTCAGGTGGTTTTCTTTGTCTAGTAGACCTTCGAGCAGGTTGAGCTTCAGGTTCAGCTTCAGGTACCTCTTCTTCCTCTGATGATTCAGAACTCATAGAGCTCTCCTCGACTTCTTGTCTTTCTAAGGGCCTCGATTCAACTTTCTCCGGTGTAGCAGGTAGTTGAATCACATCTTTCTTTTGTTCTGTTTGTTCTGGCTGCACTATAACAGAAGAAGGCTTAGTTTCTCTAAAAATAACACTTCTTGAATAAAATACCTTTTGTTCAACAGGATTCCAAAGCTTGTATCCTTTCACACCATAACTGTATCCGATAAAAATACATTTAACAGCTTTGTTGTCCAATTTAGTCCGCTTCTCTTTTGGCACATGAGCATATGCTTCGCAACTGAACACTCTCAGATGTCTAAGTGAAGGCTTGTGGCCCGACCACGCTTCCATTGGCGTCTTATCAACAAGAGCTGATGTAGGAGACCTGTTTATCAGGTAGCAGGTAGTGGCTATAGCTTCAGCCCAGAACCTTTGTTCTAGTCTAGCTCCACTTAGCATACTCCTAGCCTTCTCCATTAGGGTCCTGTTCATTCTTTCTGCAACTCCATTCTGCTGTGGAGAATACGGAGTTGTCCTCTCTCTTTTAATACCACAATCTTTACAAAATTTGTCAAAATCATTAGAGCAAAATTCACCACCATTATCAGTTCTTAAACATTTTATTTTCTTTCCAGTCTGCAATTCAACCATTGCTTTAAATTCTTTGAAACGACTGAAAACTTCAGCTTTACTCCTAAGAAAATAAACCCATGTTCTTCTACTGAAATCATCAATGAAAGAAACATAATAAACTGATCTACCAATAGAAGGAACATCAACTGGACCAAATACATCCGAATGGATCAGATCCAAAATACATGAGGACTTATGAGAACTTGAGTAAAACTGAATACGGTTTTGTTTACCATACATACAATGCTCACAAAAATCAAACTCAAGATTGCAATCATTCAACCCATCAACAAGGTTCTTATTTTTCAAGGTTCGTAGACCCTTCTCACCTATGTGGCCGAGTCTCTGGTGCCATAACATGGTCTTCTCTGCAGGCAATTTTGATTCGGTAGACAGAGCACCCTTGGGTACCCAAAAACCATGACCATCTGTTGAAAGAGAAACCCTCTCCTTTTCCAACTGAGTAGTCTTTTTCACACTCTTATCAGAAGTACTATTGCACTCAACTGTGCATGCATCAAGCTGGTGCAGTGTACCCAATCTGCTTCCTCTTGCTATCACCATAGCACCTCTTACCATTTTCACACCTGCTTCAGAAAACTGTACATGCACACCCGCATCTATTAGCTTGCTAACAGATAACAAATTCCTTGCTAGTCCCGGGATATGCAAGACACCATCAAATTTTCTAATTCTACCATCAGAAAATTTTACACGAATACTTCCACGACCAACAATATCAAGTACTGAGTTATCACCCAAATATACCTTACCACCATCAAAATTTTCATACTTACTAAACCAGTTTCTATTAGGAGTCATGTGGAAAGATGCACCTGAGTCTATTAACCATGCATTGTCACCTGCATGAGTGGCCAAGGCTGCGATGAAAGCATCTCCATCTTCCTTCTCGGACTCAGAATCAGAATCTTGCTTCTTCTTCTTCTTTTTCTTCTCCTCTTTGCAGTCCTTTCGGAAGTGTCCGGGTTTGCCACAGTTCCAGCAGATTGCCTTGGACTTCGCAGGAGATTTTGATCTCCCCTTATTCTTGGACTTAGAACGGCCATGCTGCTTTTCATTCTTGCCTCTTTCTTTTGGTCTTCCTCGAACACTCAAAGCCTCTTTGGCATTCAGAGAGACCTTCCTTCTCATCTCTTCAGAAAGTAGAGAACCAACCACATCTTCCATCTTCAAGACAACTGAAGTGCTCCCTATGGCCATAACAAGGCTGTCCCATGAGTCTGGCAACGAACATAGCAAGATTTGGCATCTTTCTTCTTCATCCATTGGCACCCCAATAGAGGTTAACTAAGTCACCAACATATTAAAGCTTTCCAGATGCTCAGAAATTCGTCCACCTTCTTCCATTCTCAAAGAATACAATTTCTTCCTTAAGAAGATCTTGTTCACAAGTGATTTCGCTTGATAGATCTCACTCAGCTTCTTCCAAAGCTTCTTTGCAGTAGATTCTTCATGGACATTTATCAGAATAGAGTCTGCAAGACACAATCTGATGAGACCTTTAGCTTTTCTATCAGTCACATCATACTGTGCGGCTAAAGTCGGATCTGCGGGCCTATGCTTATTCTCATCAATCGCATCCCATAGATCCCGATCAATCAATAGATCTTCCATCTTCAACTTCCACATCTCAAAGTTTGTGCCAGAAAATTTCTCTACATCGATCCTCCCTGAAATGTTTGCCATCTTTTCAATCCTGCAACACAGAAATGAAATACTCTGCACAAGCTCCCACTCAAATCTTGATTAGTTCAAAAAACCCTGTACCCAACAAATAGAACCAAAACTGGCCAGGCTCTGATCCCACTTGTAAGGAAGCAAAGGTGTGCAGAAACGCTTCCTACGCTAAACTTGAGAGGACGGTTATGCAAATTTCAACTTAAACATTGCAAAGATCTCAAGAAATGCATAACAAAGCATAAACAAAATAACAATGAACACAGAACACAGTGATTATCGTGGGGAAACCCTTCCGGGAGAAAAACCCCACCCTCCAAAACTTGCACTATGTATTATCAAACCAAGATGACTACAATACACTTGCAATGCAAGTTCTTACAGGAGTGCATCACCACAACTCGAACTCAGAGAGACTCCTTCTAGCATCCAGTCTTGCAAAAACTCAATTGTACAAACACCTCCCCAAGCACTCCTTTTATAGTGATTTTACAACCTGGAAACCACTTGTGGTTTTACAAAACCATGGGCTTAACCACCATGCCACATGGTGCCCATTTTTGACATTTACATTTCCAAGATGGAAAAACAACCAGGTTAAAATAGTATTCCCGTCCATAATTTTGTCCTCTAGTTTAGACCCCCATAAAAATTACAAAATGAGTCATTAAGGCTCTAAAAATGGCCCACCTATATTCTACTATGGACAAGACTCATTTTTAACAACTCACTAACCATTTTCCAATGTATAAACATGTGGAAAACTATCTCAAACAAATTCTGAAATTTTCTAGAAAAAGACTGCAAGGTTGAGACACATGTTCTCAACAATATTCCCTTCTCGATTTCCCCCTCTCTAAAAGATATGTGGCTTTGGGTTAAAGATAAGATTGAAAAAAAGCTCAACAAATGGAACAATAGAGTTCTTTCTTTTGCTAGAAGGGTTCAAGTTTGCCAGAAAATCCTTTCCAACTACAACATTTACTACTCCTCTGCTTGGATGTTTAGCAACTATCAAATATTTGAAATTCAGAAAGCTATTCATCGCTTCCTTTGGTCTGATGGTAAGGGGAATAGAAAAACTCATGCGGTTAAGTGGAATTGGTGTCATTTAGATAAAAAATTTGGTGGGCTCGGCCTGAAGGATCTGAGACTTCAAGCATTGTACCTTGCTTCCAAATGGATCTTCCAAGCTTTTGAAGGAGATGAGCCCTGGAAGGTTCTTATCAGAAATAACATACATAATGGCTCTCCTAAGGCTACCAAGTCTTGGAAAGGTCTCCCTTTTTGTGACTTGGTAGCTGGTCAGTTCCCTATGACTGTTCAAGGAACTTGGGTCTTTAGATCCATCTGGAAGGCTTGGGAATCTATTCGTGGCTTCATTGACAATTCCAATTTTGATTACAATCACTCCTTGCATGGGGAACGCTCTATTTGGTGGAATCTCTTTCATCTGAATAAACCTCTTGCCCTTACTAAAGGATGCTCTGCTAGGTCCTAGTCTAGTAAAGGCATTAATTGTATCATGGACATTATGGAGCATAATAGACTTATTAGTTCATATACTCTCTTTCGGGAATTTGATCTCCCAGACTCCCACATGAGAACTTATAACCTGATCAAGACTGCTTGTGTGCCCCTTAACCTTCCTAGGAACTGAGGTTGACTCTCACTGCTACCTCACCTTTAGATGGAAGGATGGTTCCCTCGTCACCAAAATTAAAGCTAAAGATATCTACAAGCTCCTTAATCATGATACCTTTGTGACTGATCACATTAACCTCATCGGGTATAGTAACGCCAACCCTACTGAATAGCAGAAAGCTTTTGATAAACTTTGGAAATCTCCCATCCCGCCTAAAATTAAATGCTTCAAATGGTAGGTTTTACTTGACAGATTGCCTATTAGAAATTACCAAGCTGCCCTTGATACCTGTCCTATTTGCACAATGCCTGAGACCATGAGGCACATTTTCTTTGATTGTAATTTTGCTAAAGAAATTTGGTTGATGTTTAGAATTTCTACTACTAAACATGTTTATACCCTTGAGATCATTACTGGTTATATACACGGGCTTCTTAAAGATGCTAACTTGTTTTGGCATATCTTGTCATCTCTCATCCTTCGGTTTATTTGGAAATTAAGAAATGAGGCTAAATTCCAAGGCATTGATAGGACTCTTACTGGGTTTTTCAGAAAACTCACTCGTTTCAAAATTGCTTCTCAGGTTTGTTGCATGATGAATTTGGAATGGGACAAGCTGCTGCGGTTTCTCAAAGATGGACATGCCTCTATGTTCATCTATGAAATGAAGGATGGCTTTGAAAGGGCCAGCATTGTGGATAACCAGACGATGTTTGATAAGGCGCTTGGAAAGTTGATTCAAGACATCAGAGATAACAAAGCCCCCAACTTTGATAAACTTGAAATGTATACTCAGATCTTGGAGCGGAAGAAGGTGGTTTGGATGGAGGGCTCTCTAGGCTGGACCACTTGGATCGAGAACCTTGATGAGTTTCTTCATTAGGAGGCTCCTCCCCTGTTCTTTTTTGGACTCCTGTTGTTCTTTTTCAAACTTTGATCAATTATATGTACTTAGATAGTCTGTTGTAACTCTTTAGCTCATTGTGTTGTTTTGGATTGGTGGGTTGAGGCTCAGCCTCCCCCTTATTTTGCTGTATTAAATCTTTGAACTCTCGATATATAATAAAAAAAGAAAACCATTTTCTATGTATAACACTAAAAACAAACTTGTCCTTTCACAATAAAAGCTTTTAGATTCTATGAAGAAGTGTGTTTCAATTTCAACAAATCTTCTAAGATCCAATCATATTCAAATCAACTATAATATCAAAATTTAAATTTTAAAAATAATATAATCTAATTTTGATATATCTCCAAAAAAATAATATTTTAACAAATATAAGTAATTTTAAACTTCAATTATTTTTCAATGAATTTACCATAAAAATTATTTCCCTAATTTATATTCTATAAATAATACTTTTAACAAACTCATTGTATCTATTTTCATATAATTAAAAAAATCACGATGAAACATTTGTCTAACACAAATTTCACTGTACTATATATATAGGTTCAATGGTTAGTAATAAAGGGTCGTGGGTAAGCTCCTTATAAAACACACTAAAGGCAAAAAAAAAAGTTACTTTTTTTTTAAAATTTATGAAAATATATCAATTTTTTGGTATTTTTTTTGTGGTTTTGGACCATTAAATATGTAGATCATAAAGAACAGATGGTGAAAATTTCTTAAAAATCTGTCGTGCTTTCCATTTTTTAAAATTTGATCAACATTACATTTTGTAGAAAACTTAGCCGCCCCTATAATAAAGTTGGTCTACTAGGACCATGACTTTTCGGGACGACCTTGGACCGTTGGGACAATGAAGAATTGCATTGGATGGACCCCTCGAAGTTGCCGCAACTTACGGGGTTTTAGGTCGTGAGTGACTTGTCTTCTAGATTTGTCAGAGTACAATTTAAATTTATTATTATATACTGAAAGCCTATTCAGACAAGTAAATGGGTCAAAGTTGACCATACGATGAAAGATAATCAGAAATTTCGACAAGATAAATTAGTAGATTTACATTTTACTTAAGAGTAGATTTTTTTTTTATCAGTGATTCGAAGGTTCTGTTCCTCATAGCTGTTCAAACCACACTAGGTAAATGTATTGAACACTGTTCTATAAATGTAAAACAAAAAAGAGTCAGAAAATATCATATTCAAGCCACGCCACGAATAATGATTAAAATCTAGACGCGACCGTAAGTTGGACGAATTCCCAAAGACTTTTTTTTCAAACTATGGCAAGACTTTTGACGGAGGTAGATATGTGATCAGATTCACCAAGCTCCTTTTTAAAAAGCCCCACGTCTCTCCCTTTATCGCCTTTCTCTCTGCAAAAATCCTTCATGGGATTCCAGATGACACTTATCCTGATTGCATGCATTTCCATTCTATGCTTCTCAATCCATGGAGGTAAGTTTTCTCAGCGATGTTATCAATAGTTATCTGAATACATTTCTGTACTATAGAATACACTAGAAGCGTTAAGACCCCGTCATATTCAATTTTTATGTAAGCGAAGCTTTTGTTTTTGTTATTTTTGGGGGGGCTTGGGGAGTCTAAATCTGATTTCGTGGGGGTTTATGGGAATTGGTCTGGTTGGTTTCGGTTTGATCTAGGTCGACTCGTATGTTGATTCATGTCCCTGAACACATTCTTGTCCTGCAGATGCTCAAGAACAGATGATTGGAGTTTGCAATGGAAAGATGGGAACAAATTTGCCGCCGGAAGAAGAAGTGGTGAGTTTGTTGAAAGCGAACAACATTGGGAAATACAGGATTTTCCAGCAAGAGACAAGTGTCCTGGAGGCCTTTAAGAATTCCGGGATCGAGTTAACTGTGGGAATCGCGAACGACGACTTGGAGAAGATGTCCTCCGACCAGAAGGAAGCAAATAAGTGGGTGAATGAGTATATTGGTGCCTATTATCCTGCGACCAATATCAAATACATTGCCGTGGGTACTGGGGTTTTGGGGAAGACTGATTTGGGGCAGTTTTTGGTGGGCGCGATGAACAACATCCAGACAGCACTTGTGAATGCAAATCTGCATGGCAAGATAAAGGTGTCGACGACCCAAGCCGCCACGGCCATAATCGGGGAATTGGCCCCTCTCACTCCATCAAAGGGAACTTTTACTGAGAACGTGAAGAACAACATGAGCTCTGTTCTGCAATTCCTTTCCAAGAATGGGTCTCCTTTCATGGCGGATGTGTTCCCCTATTACACCTACGACAGCCAAAGAGACTCCTATGACAGAGATTACGCTCTGTTGAAACCCTCGGCTCCTGCTATCAAAGACGGAGATCTGATCTACACAAATTTGTTTGATGCCATGGTGGACACCATCTACTCTGCCATACAAGACATGGGATATTCCAACATTTCTATTGTAGTTACTGCAACCGGATGGCCCTCTTTTGGCACAGGCATAAAGGCCGCCATTGCTACGATTGAGAATGCCCGAACTTACAACAACAATCTGATCAAACTTGTGCAGTCCAACGAAGGGACGCCGAGAAGGCCTGGAAAGAGCATCGAAACCTTCATCTACGCTCTTTTCAACGAGGACATGAAGACGGGAGAATTCGAGACGGCCAGAAACTGGGGGCTCTTCTACCCCAACAAAACAGCTGTCTATCCTCTCGTCTTTTCTTCCGCCTTTTATAAAATGGTAACCGTACTCTTATACTTTACGATACAAGACTAGCGTAGGTGTAGGTAGTACTATGCAAAGAGTGGGACATGGTTAGAACGCCCTCCTAGCCAGTTTATCTCTCAACTAGCAATTATATGCTTACTAGATTTTGATTACTTTTACCATCACCTAATTGCTTACTAGATTTTGATTACTTTTACCATCACCTAAGTGTGAAAATGGGTAATGGATTCCACGTTTTAACCGTTTTCTTTAGATCTGGTTTTAAAATGTTGAAGGCAAACATTGAGCATTGTTGTGCATGTGAAAAATATTGGTTGTTTTGCTCAATGCTAATATCATCAATTACCTAAGAGGTAATAGTCACCAGCGAAAGGGATAGTAGGCATAAAAATAATCAGTTATTTTAAAGGAAAACAGAATGATATGTATTGTACAGCAAAGAAATTTAAATTTGAAAGATTTTTGAAAGATAAAGAGATATGAGGAAAATATCTATGGAGATTATAACGGATTCATCCAAAAGATCTATTGGAAGTCTACTGAACAAATTTCAATATTTTATTTCAAAAACATAACATAGCATTGGGCTTGCTATCTTAATATTTTAATGTTTATTAATAATTTTATAAATTTGTTTAGTGGAAGGTTAACTATAGTTATGTACTAATTCACGTAAAATTTATCTAATCTTTACAAATATGTTAAAATTTGTATATTCTTAATTTTGAGAAGAATGAACAGTCTTTTTTTCAATGAAGTATGGAATATAGAATAGAATATAAAAATCTACTTTCTAAACAAATTCAGATGAACAAATCAAACAACATGTTGAAAAAAATATATTTTAATATAAAAAGGTAAAAGTCGTATTCAAAGTAATGAAATTCTTTTTTTTCAAAAATAAATATTTCTTCTCCTTATGTTCTCTTGCATCCTGATGATGGATCAAACAATGTGATCTAAAATGTTGATAATAACAAAATTTCACACAATCGAATCCAAAAACTATCATAGCAAACAAAATAATGTTTGAGGTCACAATACTAGTTTTTTTTTAATAATTTTATCTTTTTATAATGTAAGATCATAAAAGGTGTATGATTAATGGCATCATATAAAAAAAATTATTTTCATGTGCATGTTTGTTTGTAGTTTCTCAATAATATTCTAGTGAATTAATTGTCAATTAATGTAGTTCCTATTAGACCTAGGAGTTCTATTGTAATATCATTCAAGCTATATAATTCTAACATAATGTATCTATTGTAAATTCATCCCTAACATATTAACTTCTTTTCAAATGAGGAAGAGATTTGACACAAACTTTGAGATAGTTTACTAATAGAAAGACATTGTTTCATAATTTGACATCAAATGAATTTTGGAATCTCATTCATTTCATTTTCCTCTTTTTTTTTAAATTATCAAAATAAATATTATCCTTTATCTCATTTTATTTCTAAAACATATTATCTAAATTAGTATTCCTTAAAAATGATTACTTACCTACAATATTTAATTAATTTACAATAATTACACTTACTTTAACTTACAAAACGTTATTCACTAAGTAATAATAATAATAAATTAATATAATTTTATAAAATATATTAAAAAAAAAAGCTCTTATTTGTTTGTAAAAGGATGTCTCTTCCATCGGACAAAAGAATAACAACCATTGTTAAAGAAAGGAGATAAGCAAATTTAATT
The DNA here is from genome assembly GCA_027943335.1 of Chamaecyparis obtusa. Lineage (NCBI taxonomy): Eukaryota > Viridiplantae > Streptophyta > Pinopsida > Cupressales > Cupressaceae > Chamaecyparis > Chamaecyparis obtusa. The sequence continues at coordinate 646,583 of BSBK01003859.1, read as the reverse complement.
TTGACCAATTTCATATATGACGTTTTTGTATTAGAGACCAATTTAATTTAATTTATGACATGATAATATATTATTTTCAAACCACACATGGAATTAGGAGCTGCTTGAAATAAAAGGTCTTTGTACAATTTTTGAAAAATAATTCCAAGGAACTATTTAAGTCAAATACATATTATGACTTTTGAAACATTGTCATTGGTTGCACACAACTCTAATTCATGTGGTATTTATTTCTAGGCTATTATTTAACTATTAACTAATTTAATAATTATAATAATTTTATTATTTTAAATTGTCTAAATTTCTATTGTATATATATTAAAAAGATTAGAGAGTAAAAAAGAAAGGACAATTAAAAAGATTAGAGAGTGAAAAAGAAAGGACAATAGAAAATATAAGGTAATTAACACTAGTTTCTAGATAAATAGATTAAATATAAAAGTTTAATAGCAATTATTAAATTTTTTATTTTAATGATTGAATTAATTTATAGAATTTTCTAATTTATATTATATATAAAAATTATTTTTAAATAATAATAATGTAAGATAAATAGATAAGCATTTTTAGAAACGTGTATTAATTATCAATCATACTTTGGTGGGCAATGGGTATGTCGAAAAGGTTTAGAAGGTTTATTAGTTGCAAAAATTTGCATAATAGATTCTATTATGTGAATGTGATAGGTCATTTAGTAAATGATGTTGTTGTGCAACAAAGGTCTCAATGGAGAAATGACAATGTGAAATCAGCTATGCATCCTTCCAAACATTACCAAAAGAAACCTTTTAATCAAGTATATTATTAGGTTGTGTGTGTGTGTGTGTGTGTGTGTGAGAGAGAGAGAGAGAGAGAGAGAGAGAGAGAGAGAGAGAGAGAGAGAGAGAGAGATGTCATTTATTGTTGATTCTTTTAATAGATGACAAAAGGAATTTTTCACATTGACTACTCTATCCATTTCCATCCATCAAAATAGATAGGCAAATTATAGACAAACTAAAGAGTAAATTGATTAACAAATGAGACCTCAAATGTGCTATGATAAGAATTGAGATGAAAAAGTTACTATCTATTGTGTGTGTGAATTTTGTACCTGATCTATAGACACAACACTTCAGTAAAATATTAGAGGTTAGCAAAAATCAAAATCGTGCAAGTAATTGAAAACTAAACTAACCAAATGATTTACTGCCTTCTAATAGGTGCGAGATTGATGTTCTCAGATTGGAATCGAGATCAGTGACCTTGACGACACCTAAATGAAGGATTTGAATGCAAAATTTAGATATGGAACGAATGCAATTAATCTATATTTTTGGATTTTATGATGCAATAAGAATGATATGAATTTGATCTATATGAGAAACTGATATGCAAATTAAGCTAACAATGATATGGAATATGAAACTAGAATGAATCGAAAAACAAGATGGATCTCACAAAAGTTGTTGATTCGCAAGAAGCTTGATTCTTCAGACACCAATTCGATAGAGTAAGTTTGCAAATTCATGAGATGAGATATGAAGAGCTGAGCCTTGATTTTATAGAAATCCAGGGCTTTGGAGGTGCATGAGAAAAGCCATAAATCACTCTTGATAAACTCAGGTTGATTTTTGAGTTATCAAAAATAAAAGATAATTAACTCACAAAAGCTATGCAAATCATGCAAAATAGCTTTTTAACTCAAATTAGAAGTTTAGATCAACTTTGAACTCCAAAATGATGTTGAGTTCCAAAAAGTCAATAACTTGCGTTGATTTTCTAATTTGGAGTTTAACTGCTCTTTGATTGTGCACATGGATAATTATGAATTAATAAATAAATAAAGTGATTTATTCTCAACTTAACTAATTTTTAAAATAAAATAATTGATTTATGGGTTAATCAATCATTTAATCAAACTTTTATTCAAAAATAATATCATTAAATATGACAACTTGCTTTAATTAATTAAATAAGAATTTAATCAATTAATGATAAGAATTTTGATTTATTGTCAAATTTAAATAATAATAATTAGGAATAAATAAGATTAAATTCAATAATTAAGTGGCAGAATTAAATCTAATTAATTAAATATTCAGAATATTCAATTAATCAAACTTTAGGATAAATAGGATTTATCGCCAAATAATCATTAAATTAAAGATAATTAGGATAAATTAGGAATATTGCTAGGAATATTCCTCGATGCAGAATTTAAGATAATCAATTAAGATTTGATGATGTTCAGATGTGCCTTAGGTTAGGACTTCGATGTCGATTTCGTTCGATGTATCGATATAGGAGGTTAATGAACATATAGCCCATTTTTGGGGTATTACATTTTGCCCCTCTTTGAATTACTATGCGAAGCGCAGTGGTTCAAAGACAGTCTGTGTTTGATATGAAACTGATTCGAAAGATTAACCGATTCCAAGACAGAAACTAATTGAAAGATATGATGATGCTAGGTCCTGAATGACCAAAGATGGTGTTAACTATAACAACGATGAACCGATGATTGCGAAAAAGTGTCAAAACGCTTGATTTCGAACCTTATGATTGCAAAGAAGTGAGTGACCGATTCCAGACCCGATTATCTTAGAAGAATCACATTGGTATCACATCTGAACCCTTCAGTTACCGAAGAACCAAGGAAAGAACACTAATGAACTGATGGTTGCGAAAAGATGATATAGATTACAAGATTAAGAGAATACTAGATTGATATGGATCTCAATGAATCTGATATGCCCCAAGCAATGATAGATTTGCCCCAAGCGACGAGGACTTTTGATGAATCAACAACTAGACGTGGTTGTTGTCTTCATTACTGACGAAAGATTTGATAGACAAAATTGATTCACAGACTTGAATGATGTGCAATACCATGCCCCCTTCAGGATTAAAATTGAAATTTGACAAGAAGAGTCAGCGTTATAGTTTAGAAGCATGTTAATTAAATTAAGAAGTGGTTATACACATCCGAGAATGCGTTCTGCATCATTTAGAGGTCCTGGAGACCAAGTTTGACTAGGTTATACCATGAGTTGAAATTTTGATAGTTTGATATAAGATAATCAGTTAAGTTGAATTCTGGATTTCTTTGATGATTGAAGGTCGATTATGCAAGTAGTTAACAATATGAATAATCTCAAATTTTGATTTTGATCTTGAAAAAGGGTTCTACTTGTTGTTTCGTTGGAAGAACCTTCGTGTAAGATTTAGCTCTTGTTAGATTTGAATAGGTGATTGAAGAATCATTTAAGCTTTAGAAGTTTTTTCAGACATTTGTGAGATCATGCAAACATGCAAAATGCAAAGAGACATGCAAAATGAAATGCAACCTAAGACCTAGGACCTAGTCACTGATCATGTGTCGATTTGTTATCATCATTGAACTTTTAGGTAACCAGATAAATCAATACAATGTCTACTAGCCATGAAACCATAGACATATGAATATCGATTTGTAATGTTCAAGAACCAATACAACACCCACTGGTCGAAACAACCATGGACATATGAATATTGGTTTTATTTTCAGAATGTCGGATTAGATATAAGCACCAAGGCACAAACACCAGGATGACCTGAATATCATGTCCATTTTGATATAGCAATTTGTATAAGCATCAAAACATAAATGTTGTGATGACCAGAATACGCCTTGCGTTTAACATACACATCAAAAAGTCAAGAGATCATTCTAAATCCAGTGTGAATTACCCGTAGTGACCCTTTATCATTCACATCCTTAGGCAAGATCACGTTTCACAGTAGGAGAAAAAACTCACTCAAAAAGACAATAGTTAGATCAAACTTCCTTGAATTTTTTGGGTATCAATGGTCGAGGTACGCATGGCCATCCAATTTGAGATAGAGGCTCTTACAGTCAGACACCATTTCAATCCAGAATTTTCAAAGTTGTTAGATTTTCACATACAAGTAGAAAATAAAGAAAAAATTATGCCCCCAGTCATCACTCTCTAAATCCTGTAAAAGGACATCATTGAAGAGCTCGAAGGGACACAATATGCAAAAATCTCAATGCGAATCAATAAGCATACAAGGAGATAAAAGCATGAAGAAAGCACAGATTTGTTTTTAGTTTGTTTTGATGTTTGATTGCGTTGTAGATGCAAAATCCTTTCTGGAGATGAGACTGACTGACTGACTCAAATGAGACTTCAAAGAACTTTGACTGGATATTATATGGTGTAAAAGTGACCACACTTCTATGAATCATTACATGCAAGGTTGCTCAACAATGAGGCCTCACAAAGTGACTCATAGCTCTCTATGCATGGAGTTGCAAGGGATTTGATAGATTTGCTCTCAGCTAGAGCTATGAAACTAGTGACCTTGCTAGTCAACCACACAATGAGAGATTCACAATGAAGACAAGGGCAAGAGTGCCAATATCTCCAATGAAATCAATATGAATGCAATGCAATGCAACCTATATGAGAATGCAAACTATTCTATGGAAATGAAAGTACAAATTAAGCTATTGAAAGGAAATAAAAAAAGATTACAACCTTCCTAATTAAGCTATGTGAGGTTATCTATTGCATCTACACTAAGAATGAAACTATGAATGCTATGAAAATGCAAGAAATGAACTATGCAAGCATGCAAAATGCAAAAGCCAAGAATGCTCCAAATTTTCAAAAGCTTCAAAGTAACCTAGAAAACCTACAACATAACATTAGCATGAAAACTTAAGATATGAAAATGAAGGAGAGAGCTCTCCTTTTATAAGAAATGAGATGAAAATGGACCATTGAGATTAAGAGGCAAAAGACTTAATCAACGGTGGAGAAAAATAGAAGCTTGATCCTTGTGCACAAATATCTTCCAATAGGAAAATAGGAGTTGACTTTTATGTCCCACATAAGATAAAAAGTACTTTTTCTCTTTTTATAAAATAAGAATAATGCTTTATTTGTGCAACATAGGATAAGAAGAAAAGTGGGGATTTTTTATTTAAATAAAAGGGGAGGAAATTCCTTTTAATTAAATAAAGGCTTAGGACAAAGTGATTTTATTATTTAATTAAAAGAGATTTTTAATTAATTAAAAGGGAGCATGTTCTCTTAATTAAATAAGATTTTTATTTTTTTTCTCTTTTAAATTAAATAAGGCTCAAACCTTAGGAAATATTGAATTGATTATGATTTGATCAAGGAAATTGATATAATTGATATTGTTGATATTTGAAAATATTGATTCAAGGATTTGATAAATTGCTAAATGGGGGCCCAAAGTCTAGGCGATTTTAGGGTGCATACATTTGCCCCTATTTGACTAATGTGTGATCATTTCGGGAACACATGCAGTCAAAGAAGAATTGAAATGTGAGATCGATTTGGGATCACAAAACAACCCAGATGTGTGTTCGATGGATGGAACACATCAGGACAAGCATAAACAATAGCTGAAAGACAAGACCAACACCGTCGTTGCTAGGTGCAAATCAAGCCTTAGACAAAACTATCGCCGTCGCTGCTAGGCAATAATCAAGTCTGAAAAATAGGAGATAAAAATTGAAAGACAAAATCACCACCGTCACTGCTAGGTGATAATCAAGTCTAAAAATAAGAATCTCAAGCTGAGTTGAATGATAAAGCTGAATCAAAGATTAAAGTTGATAGGTACTGCCCCCTCGAAATCGAAATCAAAATCAGGTAGAGGAGAACAAGAAATTGATAAACTTGATCAAGTCACAATAAATCATAATCGAAGGATGGAGCATGATAGGATAACCATCAAACAGTGAAGACATGCCCTAGGTTGACTAGGTTTGACTGGGAAAGATACAGGATAAAAATTAAGTCAAACCTCAGAGAGAGGAAGCGAAAGGGGTGAATGAAAGACTAGAAGTTTGGAAGATATGGAAAGAAAGAAATTCCATCAAAGATCAAAGAATTATGACTCAAAAGGTCAGTCAACTGCATAGAAGAATGAGAAAGTGAATCAACCATCTTTTTGTAAGGTATCAATTTATCATCTTTGGTTTGATACTCCTTATTGACTTGGTTGATAATTAATTGTGAATCCCCAAAGACATGCAACTCTGTTATGTTCCATTCTATAGCTAGTTTCAATCCATTGGTTAATGCTTCATATTCTGCAATATTGTTTGTACATGGGAATAAAAGTTTGTAGGATTTTGGTATATTATACCCATAAGGAGAAACAAACAATACTCCCGCACCTGATCCATTTTGTATGTTGGAACCATCAAAGAACATCTTCCAAGTGTGAGTGGTCATGTATAGAATGTGTTCATCTAGGAACTCTACCTGAATAGGCACACTATCCTTAACTGGAAAATCAGCTAACTTATCAGCAATAGCTTGCCCTTTTATGGCCTTTCTTTCAATGTACTCTATGTCAAACTCAGATAAAACCATCATCCACTTAGCAAGTCTACCTGTGAGGACAGCCTTACTAAGCAAGTACTTAAGAAGATCAATTTTTGCAACCAAATGTATAGTATGAGCAAACATATAGTGTTGCAGCTTTTGGGAAGCAAACACTACTACAAGACAAGACTTCTCAATGTTATTATAATTGATCTCATAAGATACTAGAGTACGACTGATGTAGTATATGGCCCTTTCTTTCCCAGTGTCATCTAATTGAGCCAACAATGCCCCCAAGGAAGACTCTGTTGCTAAAATGTACAAAATCAATGGTTTCCCTGGAATCGGAGGCATCAAAATTGGAGGATTAGCCAAATACTATTTTATTTGATCAAGGCTCTTTTGGCAATCCTCATTCCACACACATGTGACTCTCTTATGCAATGTTTTATTGAAAGGTTGTGCTCTATCTGCAAGTTGTGAAATAAACCTCTGTATAGATTGGAGTCATCCTTGAAGACTTCTCATTTGACTTATGTTCTTTGGAGGTGGCATATCTATGATAGCTTGGACCTTTTCAGGATCAACCTCTATTCCTTTTGCTGAAATTATGAATCCTACAAGTTTACCTGAGGTAACTCCAAATGCACACTTTTTCGAATTCAATCTAAGTTGAAACTGTTCCATGCGATCTAGAATCACTTCCAAATTGTCGAGGTGTGTATCCCATTTCCTAGATTTAGCCAAGGTATCATCCACATAATCTTCCATGTTCTTATGCATCATATCATGAAAAATTGTGGTCATAGCTCATTGGTATGTTGCTCCTGCATTCTTTAGGCCAAATGGCATGACTTTCCAACAATAGGTTCCCCATGCACATGTGAAAGCTATTTTCTCTTGATCTTCGGGAGCTATTTTTATCTGGTTATATCTGGAAAACCCATCCATTAAGGAGTATATCTCATAACCCACCATCATATCCACTATCATGTCTATGTTCGAGAGTGGAAAGTCATCCTTTGGGCATGCTTTGTTGAGGTCTCTGAAGTCTGTGCAAATGCGAATGGACCCATCATGTTTTGAAACTGGAATAATATTGGAGATCCACTCAGCATAGTCGATAGCTCTAATAAATCCTGCTCCTAAGAGCTTTTCTAATTCAGCCTTAACAAGGAGAGCTATGTGAGGATGCATTTTTCTCAATTTTTGTTTAACCGATTTTATTCCTGGAGCTATAGATAGATGATGCATAATAAGATTAGTGTCAAGTCCTGGCATATCTGAATATGTCCAAGCAAAGTTGATTTTCTTCTTTTGCAAAAACTTTGTATATGCTTCTTTTTCTTCAGCTGATAGAGACTGAGCTAGGTGCACTATTTGGGGAGCCTCTTCTGTATTCACATTCATTGGTTGTGTAGGCTCAATAAGAACTGATGACCTGTCTTGGAAGTAACTTGGCAACTTATTAAGTACCCCATCCTTAGGTGCCTCAAAGAGGTTTTCACCCTCGAATACGTCTTTTCTTTTTACTATTTTTGGTTCTGACACCGCCACAAAGTGGTTTTCGCCATCAGACCCATTTTTCTTTTTTTCTTTTTCTTTTATTTTTAGACTGAGGTACTTAATATCAGGCTCTGTCATACTTGTTGTTGGTTCACTGGTGGAAGAGACTACAGGTTTAAGAGCATTCAGATAGCAGGAAATTTCATAGTCATTTTGAAAAGTGAGGAGTTTAGGCTCTTGATGTCGCTGAGACCAGTCAATTAGGTCGTAGTGAACAAGGGGTAAGTCAATGACTGGTTCAACATTGTTTATGTGGAAGGTGTTATCTCTGGTGACCATACAATCAAGATTCATCAAGTCCCCTCCTAAGATACCCGAGTCAGGATTTGTCCTACCAAATGAAGCGTCATCCACTAAGGCAATTCGAGGAGTCCACTCCTCTAGTCCTACACTAGGCTCGTTGGTCACATCGGGTTGAGTACTATAAGTATGGACAACATCCATGTCCAAATCAACTGTTGCATCTGAAAGTGAGTCCCATTTGAACTCATGTGAGTCTGTTTCTGAATCATTATTTGGGCCTTGTGATGTAGAAGCCTCAAGATTGGGAAGAGTTTCCCCTTCTCTAACACTAGCATTGTTACTATCCATCGCAACTAGGATAGAAACACTTTCCATTGTCGATCTAGCATTCATATAGTCACTATCCGTCGCAGCTAGGATAGGAGTATTGTCAGTTGTCAAATCTTTTGAATCTCCCCAAAGGAGATTTGTTGAAGGCACCCAATCATCAGACATGTCTTGTTGATTAGAAAGATTAGGTGTGTAGTCTGAGTCATTGTCACTGTTCATCGTAGCTGAGATAGGGACACTTTTTTGTTTCTTATTTTCAAAACCTAAGCCAACTGTTGACTTATTCCTTCATCCAAAAAGGGCATGCTTAAGAGGTTCATCCTTAGCATCCAACCTATGACTAAGGGGACCATGTCTTGGATATCCCATATTCTTGACCAATGTATACCCTCTCCCATAAGCTTTAGGGGAAGGTGCAAAATTCTCGTTATGTAGGTATTTCTCTTCTCGATAAATCCAGTCCCTAATGGAAACCTCTTCTTTTTCCTCTTGAATCGAAACTGAGGATTCTACAAACTTATCGAACAACGTCATGGCTGAAGATGAGGGCTTCATTTCTTGAGAAGGTTTGCCATAAGACCTAGGGGAAATTAGAAATTTTGTGAATGAATCCATTTTGTAATCCCCCATACCAAGATCTATGGTCTTAAATTTATTCTTGCATTGTTCAAATGTAGTATCAAAAGTGTTAGCCTCCCTATTCAAAGGAACGTGAGACCCTGCTGAAATTGTGTTGACTGACAGTGTGCTATCCCCGAGTATGCAAACTTCTATTCCATTGTAAGGGAACTTTACACACTGATGATAAGTAGATGGGACCGCTTGCATCTCATGTATCCATGGTCTACCTAAAAAAATATTGTAAGCCAAAGGACCGGCATCAGCAATCTGAAACAAAATATCTTTCTCTACAGGACCAATTCGGATAGGAAGAACAACCAATCCTTTAGAACTATGTTCTGCTTCATCATAAGCCTTGATAGTTATCTTCTTCCTTGTATCAATGACTTCTTTTGAATAACCCAAGGCCTTCAATAAGCTCAAAGAACAAATATTAAGCCCAGCACCCCCATCTATCAACATGTGCCTCACACGGGTCTTGTGGATCATAACCTCTATATGAAGGGCCAAATTATGTGGGTGGCTTAATGACTTTTCATCTTCTTCTGAGAATGTAAGGTAGTGAGGGCTAGCCAAGTGGTTGACCATATTCTGGAATTGATCTACATTTATATCATTAGGGACATTAGCTGCTTGCAAAGCATCCTCAAGGACACACTTATGCTTGGGGGACAATTCCAAAAGCTCAAAAATAGATATCTACGTTGGTGTGCGTTGTAATTGATCAATAAGGTTATAGTTTGAATTAGGACCAATGGTAGATTTAGGGAGAGCACCTTTTGACATGGGCTGCTTAGATTTACTAGAGCTAGGACCTCTAATAACAATGGGAGCTTGAGACTGACTCCTAGTGACAGCATTGAGGGGTTGAGACATCCTTCATGAGTGAGGACCTCTTAGGACCACAATGGGTCCTTCATCAGGCATAGGAGTCAAATCCACATCATATCCATAAGGGTCTTTCCCTCTCATCATGTTGACATTATCATCAGCAACTTTAAGCATGTTAATAACATTCTCAGCATTTGTGTAGGTGTAGTTAATAGTAGCCTTGTCGTTCTTGTTGTTAGAATTCTCTCCTTTCTCATATTTGGGCAAGGGTTCTTTAAAAGCTTTGTGATCCGCATTAGTGGTTAAACCATCAACTTGTAATCATCCACTTTCAATAAGATCTTGGACAAGATGCTTAAGTTTAAAAAAAAATTTTATATCATGTCCAATTCCATTGTGAAAGACACAAAAAGCCTTCTCATCCCACCAATGAGGCTTAGGATCTGGTATGCAGTGCTTTGCAGGATCTTGGGGGTGCGCCAAATTATGAGCAATTAACATCTTGAAAATGTTTGCATAGGAGTCCCCAAGTTTGGTAAATTGCCTCTTTTCTATTTTAGGTCTCGTTTGATACTTGGGTTTATTCTCTTGTTGTGTTGAAGATGTTTGCAGCTTCATGGCTTGGACTGCATTGGAGAGATTAAGAACTCCTTCATTCCTAGGTTGAGATGAGTCAACAACTCCGTCATTGACCACTTGCTTATTCTTGTTCCAATAAGGGTTCTTTTTGTCCTTATTACCATTAGTGTTGTTGTTTTGGCCATTGTTGTTATTAGTTGGTTTAGCCAAAATTCCTTGTTCTTTTAGGACATCCTCTATGCGACATGCCACTTCTACCATGGTATCAAAAGAACTAAATGGGATCTTCTTGACCTCATACCTTAGCTCTGGTATTAAATTGCTCACAATGATGTCTATTCTTTCTTCCTCAAGAATTGTCCTAGGATACTTTGAGCATAGCCATCTCCATCTTTGCAAGAAGGTGACAAAAGGTTCTCCTTGATTTTGTTTGAGTTTGCACAAATCAAGCATTGTGACTGACCTAGATAGATTGTAAGCAAAATGTTGGACAAATCTTTGGACAAGTTTTTTAAATGTCTTCACTAGATGAGTAAGGTTGGTGAACCACTCCATAGCTTAACCTTTTAGACTCCTTGGGAATAATCTCATTAAATAGGAGTCTTCATGATGAAAAGAAAAGCTCATTATATAAAATTGTCTAACATGGTCATGAGGATCACCAATGCCATCATATTTGTCATAAGTTGGGAACTCAACCTTCTTAGGAAATTCAATCATCACCACACTTTTGTCTATAGGGTTGGGACATATGGAGTCTAAATTAAATGTGCTCTTAGGAGCTCTCATCCTTTCTATATCCTTTTGCATTTGCATGATCACCTCATTGGTTGAAGGATTTTGTTTCTTAATCTTTTGGTGGACATCAAAATTATATGGGACCTTAGCACCTTTGTTGATGAGACTTTCTAGGAATTGGTTCTTGTTTTGTTCCACATATCTTTCCACATATGCTTGAAAAGATGGTTCTTGTTGCATAGTCATAAAATCCATTTTATCAAAGTTGGCATAACTTCCTCCATGTCGTGAACCATGATGTGCTCATTGGGAGGGTTGTTTTGAAAGTCTATGAGGTGACCGTCTCCTATGGTGATCATATCTTGAAGTCCTTCTTCCTCTAGGACTTGGGAACCTTGAGGGCATCCTCGACCTTCTTCTAGGACTTAGTGAAGGGGTAGATGGGGGTGAGTTGGTTCCACTATTGGTACCCCTCCTATTAAATTGATTTTGGAGTTGTTGTGCATAGAGCCTATCTTCTTCTTCTTGGGCGACTCTTTTTCTTATGTTCAATAATGCATGTTCCTCTTCCTCTAGTTGTCTAAATTTTTCCTTTTTGGCAGCTTGTTCATTTAGATAGGCTTGCTTCTCCCTTTCAATGTTTTTCAATCTTGTATTTGCATATCGAGAGGTATATTTAAGTGGAGAAGATTATCTTGAATGCCTTATTGCGTTGGCTGCGTTGATGTGGTGGTCACTAGACTCATTGTTCTGGTCCTCATGTTGTGACCCTGAATCTGAGTGAATTTGCCTATAACGTCTCTCAGCTCGTTGATGAGCATCAAAATACCTTGTGTTGTTGGGGGGTGACCCGGGTGGACTAGCATGAGAAGAACCACCATACACTCTGGTACTCCTATGCCGTTGGAAAATATTCTCAAGAGTTTGATTCATGGCTTCTCTTTGTTGTCGAGTGAAAGTGTAACTCATGTCCATACTTGATGAAAGTGGTTCTAAAGAGGTGCTCACTTCACTAGGATTACCTTTTGGATTAAAACAAACCTCAGATTCACTTTTAGGAGATTGATCAAAAAGGGGTTCTTTTCCCTTGTGTTGTTGACAAGTCTTAACTGGTGGTAACTGGCTAAAGACAACAGGGGGTCGCTTCCCTTGATTGACTTGGTACCTTGTTGTAACTGACATGAAAGAAAGAGATTCTTAATGATGGGTCAATCTCTCAAAGTGTCAATTCCAACCTAGGATAATTGAGATTCTCTATTGTCCAAAGAGAAAATGAAAAGATAGAAAATAAAAGGCGTCACCAACACTGTCAAAGAGGTGATTCAAATCAAAGGGTGAATACCCTTGCACTTTTGAATCAGGAGGTTGGACTTAGCCAAAATTCAAATTGAGATTGAGATATATGAAAAATGATTTGGACAATAGTAGGATCAGAATTCTCCAAGGGTGTAATCAACAATTCTAAAGACAAACTTTTCACTAGGAATATCTTTCTAAGTTAACAAATTATTTTCAAAACAACCTTATAAATCAATTGAAATGATCCCTAGAAGGCTAAAATCAAAAATTTGCAGTTAAAATAGGTCTCTAACAGCAAGATCAGATATCCTACTCAAAGGTCAGGTTGTACTAAAAGCAACTTAATGACTAAAACTAAAAATACTACTGAAAACTTCCAGGCGACAGACTATAGGCAGGCTGGGTGATAAACCTAGGACCGGGCGATACTTCGCACAATGTCAGGCAATAAACCTTGAAACTGGCAGGCGACAAACCTAATAACTATCAGGCGATATAGTCTAGTGTGAACTATCGTATGATATTTCTCTCTTAAGCAGGCGATATTGATGTAGTTTTTGACCAAATGTGTGAAAAATTTCAAGGTTTTAAGGTCTGATTCCAAGTTTCTGAATCTGAGGGTGAAAATGTCTAATTTCAATCACAAATTTAATAGCAATTGGACAGGTTTGCAAATAGTAGGTGATCAAACATGTCTTCAAACACTTGGAACAAGGGCAAAAGCAACCTCGCCAAGACAAACACTTGTGATATCAAAAATAAAATTGCAACCTATGGAAGCTACCGATTGTTTGTATGTTGAGAACATTTACACTGGTTTAGTGCATTCGAAAACACTTCAAGAAATATCTACCTACAAGACAAGGCTCAATACTTACCAACTTAGCCCACAACTTGATGTCCCCTTGCCTCACACCAAGTGGTTTCCCACAAGAGATATTGGCTTTGTCGTGGAAGTGTCAAACAACACAACCAAAGGGACACATATGGTGATTATCTTGGGGTGATCCAGGTTAGTCCACTTGGATCAATCCTTGCACTAAAAAGATAAGTGACTAAAATAGGTGGCCTCTAACCTATGGTTCTTAGTAAGGGCTTTCGTTCATAACACCCCTCTTGCTCTTCATAGAGGACTCAGACCTTGCGGCCTCAAGAGTACCTTAAGCATTCTTGCTCAATGCTTTCCTCATGGTCACAATCCCATGAGCTATTCACATCAAGTGAAGACAAGTGTTATGTCTACCAAGGTTTTTAGGGTCTGAGGTAGCCTTGAGATTATAGTGAGTTGGAATAATCAGCAAAAGGTTTGTCCCCACTTGAGTCGTTCCTCTTGATTGCTCAAGAGTAGGCCCGCTAAAGGATTCTAAATCTAAACAAAGAGTGGATGATTTTTGAGGTTCAAAGTTTTTGGTTCACCTCAAAGGTGAAGAGCATACTCCCCTATCTCAAAAACTTCTCCCAAACACACCAAAAAAATTCAATTACCCCCTTGCTTCCAAAACCTTAAGATGGGTCAATATTTTTTGGTTCACCTAAAGGTGAAGAGCATACTTCTCCTACCACCTCAAAATATCTTTCACAAGGTATTAAAGTTCCTAAAACAATTAGTAGATGCCACACATGAAAGGGAATAAATCACAAACACTTGAAAAAAATTTATTTTTATTTTTATTATGCTTTGGGCAGCCCTGCAAAAACCATTAGTAGCCCTTTAGTATGAAATTTATGGCAATCTCCTTCAAGAAAAGCCCCTACAACCACAACTTGTTAGAAAATTATGGTTAGGGAAATTCAAAATTTAAATGGAAATGATGCAAAAAACTGACTAATCTAGGCTAAGAAATACAAGTTAGATCTATCTAAATGCAATAAAGTAAACCAGCAAACTAAATATGATAAGATTCAGATGATAAAACTTAAAATATAGGTCTTTGTCAGATCAGATGATATACCTCAGACTTCACCAGAATCGCGCGACATAGTTTCCTATACACGGGCGATATACCTCAATCTGGGTGATACACTGCAAAACATGCGGGTGATACTTCGCATGATGCCAGGTGACAGACCTTAATACTGGCAGGTGATTCTTCCTTTGCGCAAAGTGTCGCACCTATATTATAAGGTCTATCACGCAATATACCTGAGAAGTGTCGTACGATACTCTGAGACAAAAAAATAGAGAATGCAAAATATCCGCAAATTAATCTGAAAAGTGACGAAAATGCAAGAAACTAAAAGACAAAGTCTATCTACTCTGCCCCACGGTGGGCGCCAGAAATGTATGGTGAAAAAGTGACCACACTTCTATGAATCATTACATGCAAGGTTGCTCAACAATGAGGCCTCACAAAGCGACTCATAGCTCTCTATGCATGGAGTTGCAAGGGATTTGATAGATTTGCTCTCAGCTAGAGCTATGAAACTAGTGACCTTGCTAGTCAACCACACAATGAGAGATTCACAATGAAGACAAGGGCAAGAGTGCCAATATCTCCAATGAAATCAATATGAATGCAATGCAATGCAACCTATATGAGAATGCAAACTATTCTATGGAAATGAAAGTACAAATTAAGCTATTGAAAAGAAATAACAAAGGATTATAACCTTCCTAATTAAGCTATGTGAGGTTATCTATTGCATAAAAGGAAATCTACACTAAGAATGAAATGATGAATGCTATGAAAATGCAAGAAATGAACTATGCAAGCATGTAAATGCAAAAGCCAAGAATGCTCCAAATCTTCAAAAGCTCCAAAGTAACCTAGAAAACTTGCAGCATAACATTAGCATGAAAACTTAAGATATCAAATGAAGAAGAGAACTCTCCTTTTATAAGAAATGAGGTGAAATGGACCATGGAGATTAAGAGGAAAAAGATCTAATCAACGGTGGAGCTTGAAAGAGGAACAATCTATGTGCACAAGTATCCTCCAATGAGAACATAGAAGTTGACTTTTGTGTCCATATGAGACAAAAAATACTTTTTCCCTTTTTATAAAATAAGAATAGTGCTTTATTTGTGCAACTTAGGATAAGAAGAAAAGGTGGGGCTTTTTATTTAAATAAAAGGGGAGGAAATATTCCTTTTAAATAAATAAAAACTTATGATAAAATGGTTAGCCCATAGGATAAAAATCCAATATATGATCGAAATTAAGATTTGATTAAGAAATTGATAATGTTGAAAATATTGATTATTGATAAAACTAATTCATGGTTGATAAATCAAATAAATGGGGCCCAAAGTCTAGGCGACCATTTTTGGGTGCATACAGATATGACTCGTCTAAGATATACTGGAGACCATAGGATATGACATTGGTTGCCCCCAAGTTTGAAACATTGATAGGATACAGACATTTGAGCTGATTAGTGTACAGAACAACTTTATTGAAACAAGGATATATACAGACTAAAGCAAACTGAAAGCTGGGAAAGACCAAGATTGCACTGATAGATGGAGCATTTTGAAACAAGTGGCACCCATTTTTTGAGTTTTCACCATCTTGGTAGAGATTCTATTTTTGCTACCAAGGCACCTGTTTCCAAGTTTTCACCAAGGTACTTTTTTTTTTTTTTGTGAATCATCAAGGCGCCTATTGCTAGGTTTTCACCAAGATGTTCATTTTTTCAGGACTTTTTCCAAATTTTAAGGTTTTTTCCAAGACATTGTACCATACACTGAATGCCTTAGGCATAAAATTTCTTTAGATGGAGAACATTGATTGGTTCTCAGAGCTGTTCTCCTTCAGTCGTTGAGAGTTGATAGGCACCAGAGCCAAAAGTAGCAATGATTACAAAGGGACCCAGCTAGTTGGGTTCAAACTTCCCCTTGCGCTCTCTATCTGATTGATTTTTAGGATTCTCTCTCAAGACTAGATTGCCAACCTAAAATTCTCTATGTCTGCCTTTCTTGTTGTAGCCTCTAAACATTTTTTTCTGATATACTCTGAGATGATCATACGCTGCTTGTCTGCGCTCATCTAGTAGTTCAAGCTCTTGCAACCTAGACACTTTGTAGTCATCATCAGTTACTAGAACATGCATTCTGATTCTTAGTGATGGGATTTCAACCTCAATAGGCAGTACCACTTTAGACCCATAAACTAAAGCGAATGGAGTAGCCCCTGTGGGCGTTCTGATACTTGTTTTGTAGGCCCAGAGAGATGGATTGATCATGAGATGCTAGTCTCTTCCCGTCTTATTAACTGTATGGTGCAAGATTTTCAAGAGATTCTTGTTCGAAGCCTCTGATTGTCCATTCCCTTGAGGATAGTAGATAGATGACCAATGTTGAGTAATCTTGAATTTGACACATAAATCATCTAGGTCCTTATTTTTGAATTGTCCCCCATTATCTGTTATTATAGAATGTGGGATCCCATATCTGCATATGATGTAGTTCACGATGAACATAGAGATTTTTTTCCCAGTTGCTTGTGTTAAGGGAACTGCTTCTACCCATTTCATGAAATAATCAGTAGCTGTGATTATATGGGTATGTCCATTAGAAGAGTGCGGATAGATAGCACCTATAAGATCAAAAGCCCATTGATAAAAAGGTCATTATGTAGTAAAGGGTATTAGATCTCTCCCTGGAGCATGAATCAAGTTACCATGTACTTGACACTTTTGACAATTCTTTACACACTTGATTGAATCTTTCTCCATTGCAAACTCCCAAGCAAGATCATATCATGCAGTTCCAATGTCTAGCAAGGTGGAGAACAAGAGGGATTAGCAAGTTGGTGGAAGAGATGGAAGACAAGATAATGAAGGAGAATGAAGGGAAGAAATCCTCAAGGGCAAACTCCTCAAGAATACCCAAGCTAGGGAAAAATTGTCATGTAAAGCACATTTGGACAAGCAATGAAAGGTCAGCATAGGATAAGTCACAAAAGTGTAATGCCAAAGAAGGACAAGATGTAGTCCAAAGGAGTAGACATGTCAAGAGGTTTCAAAGCATCGTGTTTTACTCTTTCTTTTTTTGTTTATTAGATCAAGACCAAAGGGGAAAAGGATAGTGATAGGCAAAAATGAATGGAGGAAGATAGATATGAAGGCTAAACATGAAAGGAATGAAAGCAAGATCATCATAAGATAGCTCATAAAATAGCCAAATGTTCGTGTATAGGTCAACCTTGTCAAGATCAAAGAGAGAAGATGGAATAGATGAAATATGTATAAGAACTACGCATGATGCCTGATTGCCAGGTTTTCATCATGTTACTTATCCAAGGTGCCACAAGAGAGTGGTTTTCACCATAGGATGACTTTATTTCTCTTTACTTTTGCTACCAAGGTGCCTATTTCTAGGTTTTCACCAAGGCACATTTTCAATTTTTTCAGTTTTATGTATTTATTTATTTATTTTTGGAAGAAGGAAAGCTTTTTAGATAATGCTCCTTGAAAAGATAAACCATGATATGCCAAGGATTTAAAATGATATGCTCAAAGATGTTGATAGGGAAAGGGAGATGGAAGAGAAAAATGAAGGATAAGGTTTTATGTAAAGCAAGTGAGGTTGGAAGATAAGAGGAATAGGCAAATGAGGAAAAATGATAGAAGGTAGAAGGATAATGAATGGAAGGATTGTGAAAGGGTAAATGGAAAGGAAGGCAAGATCAACGTAAACACACACTTTGAAGGATGGCGAGAGGATGGAGGAAACATGAATGAAGGAATACGTGAAGGAATATGACGAATGGATAGCAGAGGTTGTGGTTTAGGCATGTGGAATGGAAGAATGTTTTTGGAAGAAAATGAAGTGGGAGTCTTTGGAAGCTTGAATGTCAACTTCACTTTTTTCTCAACATGAGACTCTTTCAAGAGAGACTTTGGAATCCATGTAGTCATAGGCTTTTCATTTCTTTTTGATAATCTAGAGAGAATATCTTCAATGATAGATTTTGGAACCCATACTTGTCTTGTAGTTTTTTTCTTAGATATCTCTTTTGACTTTATGCCTCCATGTTGTTTAGAGGAGACATGGTGATCTTCTCTTTTTGATGGATTCTTGTATTGCTTCTTTTTCTTGTATTGAGCATTCAAGTTACTTCCAAAGAACTTGGAACTTGTGGAAGAAGAAGGAGGATATGACTGGTTTAGATGGGTGGGTGGATGAAAAGGATTCAAAGGTATGCATCTATGTTGATCTTGAGGAAAGATGGGAGATGGAGGTATGTAAGGACCCAAGATGGATGGAAAATTAGGAGAGTTAGGAGGGGAAAGTGAAGGGACATAAGGACCCAAGATGGAAGGCAGATGTGAAGTCCTTTGTAGTCGTGGAAGAGGTCCAAGGATGGATGTGGAAGATGCAAAAGGATAATCAATAAGTTCATCAACATCTATATGACAACCAAGGATATCAACATCTTTAGAGTGAGCATTAAGATTTTCAATAGGATTGTGAACATCTTGAATATGAGCACCTTCTTTGATAGGGTTGTTCAGAGCTTGCAAAGACTTAGGAAGAATAGAAAGTGGAAGCGAACATGGAGTGGTAGAACAAGAAGATGGAATACTTTGATCTTGACAAGGATCTTTGGATAGCATAAGCTCATAATTTTTTTCTTGATTTTCAATAGGCTTAACATTGGAAGTAACAACACCATTTTTACCAACCTTAATGGAAGTATCATCTTTGGAAAGCGCAAGTGTAGTAAGGTTATTTTGATTGTCAATAATCTCAATAGTGTAAGTAGTAGCTTGATCTTGCTTAGGAGAAGACTTAAGACATGGTGGAATGCATGAAAAAGGGTGTGCAAGATCAAAAGAACCCTGAAGCGGATAAGAGACATCGTGAAAAGGAGTGGACGACATGGAGGGTTCTTGATCTTGATCTTTCTTTATGTTATTTTCTTTATCATTTCTGAAGTCCTCTTGACATGGAGCCACTTCTAAGGACAAGGAAGCATGTTGGGATTGTATGGAAGACTTTGGAAGAGATGATGGAGGACTAGTTGAAGTAGGAATTATAGCATATGAAGGCTTAGGCTCTTTAGCTTTAGCATTATTGAAAGTATTTGTAGCCAAGTGAAGGTTAGTTTGAGCTTCTTTAAGAGGTAGCCCTGGAGGATAACTATAAGGAACTGTATGAAAAGTATCAGGGCTTGTACCAGATGAAGGTTCTGTGAAAATTTTGAAAGACTCGGAAGCTTTAGGAAATGTACGGGTATTGGAGGAAGTAGGGGATGGAAGGGAACCATCACAAGACAAAGGTCCAACATTAACATGATCTTGCTTGAGAGTGTAATCTTTATTTTTAGCCTGAGAGTTCTTAGAGGAGAGATTCTTATAGTATTTACTTTTTTAATCAGCACAAAAAACTCTCTTCCTCAAGTGAAGTAGATGTGTCATCTAGGTATTGTTCATAGAAGTCATCAAAGTCTCTTTCAAAATTAGAATCATATGGATCGCCCTCACGATCTATCCAATGTGACGGCCCATTTGTAGTAAGCAGGAACACACGACGAGGAGGAATCTTAGGAATAGAGGTGTCATAGGTATCATTACATTGTCTATCATCATAGTCATCATAGTCTTCAAAGATGGGCATGTCACTCTCTGTGGAAGAGGTATCATAAGGGTTATCACATTGCTCAAATTCTATCCAGGGGCATGGTGACATGTACAAGTCTTTATCAAATGGAAAAAGGGCATAGAGCTTCCATGGAGAACTCTTTAGGTTCCTTTTCTTTCTCAAGTTTGTTAAGCTTGACTTGCATAGCGTGCATCTATTTCATCATAGTGGTGATTAGAGTTTCTTCCTCATGTGTATTGATTCTTTGAGACATGTGTACTGATTCTCAATAGCTACTGCGCTGTTCCTGACATAGTGATTTGTTCGACAGATTCTAGAACTGGGTTGAAAAAGCTGGGTATTTGGCAATTCTGATAATTTTTTGACAATTTTTCAAAATTTTCCAAACAACTTTCTGCAGGCTCATATGATAGTGGGTAGGCTATGAAATGACACTTAGGAAAACTCGTATGACTTTCTGACCTCCTGATACAACTTTTGACTCCAGAAAGGAATTTGAGTTCAAATTTTGCAAATTTAGGGTTTTCAGTTTCAGATTGTTTGCAAATTGTACTGTCCAGATTTGATTATACCAGATTTGTTTATTTTTAGTAGCCAAGTAGATAAACAAGCACGCAAAATAGCAAGTGATTTCAAGCATGTCTGAAAATAATGAACAAGGGCAAAAGAAACCTTGTGCATGAACAATCAAGTGACCAATTTTGTGCTAATCCCTAAGAGTGCTAATCATGTATGTTCTAAAAAGTTTTGCAATAACACACATATTCCTGAAAATGAAAATTTGGCCTCTCTAGGGTTTTTAGTAATGGTTTGACTCTACAACTTTTATGATCCAAAGGGGTGAACTCCAATCTTGGCGCACTAGGGTTTTGACACAGTCTGAGAATTTAATCAATCAGGAGTTGCTAGGGAGATTTGACAACCCAACAATGAACCACACGTGTGAAGATTTCTTCCACAAGGACATTTATATAGCAGCTATCACTACCACGGCGAAAATGGCTATTACCGCTTGAGGTTTCGTCAATGTGGTTGGCCCAATTCAGGGAATGTCCACTATGGTTAACCCTCTCTAAAGGTGACTCATGAAATATACCACATGGGGACTGGTTCCATATTCAAGGATCCGAGTTTCTGATACTACCCAAAAAGGGAGTAGAGCATAATCCTCTAGCCTTTTCACTTTTAACCCAAACACAGCAGATAGATAAATCTAACACGCTATGACTAAGATTATCTCACAAAGATCTATGATGTCAACCCCTCGTGATCTATCAACCTCTCTGGAGAGAGAATGCCTCAATCAAAAGTTGAAGACACACCGATCTAGTAGAACGTGAGACTCTCAAAGTATCCTCCCCACCTACAAGGGATCCCTCATTGAGAAGAGTTTTGCTGGAAACCCACTCTCTCAAGATCCACAAATAGTGCTCATGGGGCCTAATTACTATGTGTAACAAAGATGCTGAAAGTAAACTATGTTTGTTTTTATAGCCCAAATGAAGTCTGTGATAAGAAAGCAATAAAAGTCACTCAAGCCAGACACATGAGATATTCGTTTTAAGTCCAAAATTGAAGTGTTATCAGTTGAGAAGATTACCTGAATTCCTTGCAACGTGCTTAGTAGATTTTAACCTATTTTTAGTAATTTTTGTGCTTTTCTCTAATCAAAACCAGTAGGAGTCAATCAAAAATAGAGAATTCCAATTGTTAAGATTAGCCGTTAGTCAAAATCTGACAAACTGCCCTGAAAAATGAAATGATAGTTGAAACCTGATGCCGAAACTCGTACAACAGTGGGTCTATTACCAGACGATAGTCTGAAACTCGTACAACAGTGGGCATGCTCCCAGACGACAATCTAGAAACTCGTACGACACTGGATGTTCTGTGAAATGACAGTTGAACTTTCAAATGATAGTGTGTACAGTACGGCATGATCCTTGATCTGATATATTGTTGTACGATAGTGGGTACAGTGTGAAATGACTTTTGTCAAAAACTCATATGAAGATTGTACAGACATAAATTAAAAATCATAGTTTTGCACAGAAATCGAGGAGAAAAAGATAGAAATTGATAGAATTGAATTGGAAACCCATTTCAGGGCCCCACGGTGGGTGCCATAAATGTGTGTGTGAATTTTGTACCTGATCTGTAGACACAACACTTCAGTAAAATATTAGAGGTTAGCAAAAATCAAAATCGTGCAAGTAATTGAAAACTAAACTAACCAGATGATTTACTACCTTCTAATAGGTGTGAGATTGATGTTCTCAGATTGGAATCAAGATTAGTGACCTTGATGACACCTAAATGAAGGATTTGAATGCAAAATCTAGATATGGAACGAATGCAATTAATCTATATTTTTAGATTTTATGATGCAATAAGAATGATATGAATCTGATCTATATGAGAAACTGATATGCAAATTAAGCTAACAATGATATGGAATATGAAACTAGAATGAATCAAAAAACAAGATGGATCTCACAAAAGTTGTTGATTCGCAAGAAGCTTGATTCTTCAGACACCAATTCGATAGAGTAAGTTTGCAAATTCATGAGATGAGATATGAAGAGCCGAGCCTTGATTTTATAAAAATCCAGGGCTTTGGAGGTGCATGAGAAAAGCCATAAATCACTCTTGATAAACTCAAGTTGATTTTTGAGTTATCAAAAATAAAAGATAATTAACTCACAAAAACTATGCAAATCATGCAAAACAACTTTTTAACTCAAATTAGAAGTTTAGATCAACTTTGAACTCCAAAATGATGTTGAGTTCCAAAAAGTCAATAACTTGCATTGATTTTCTAATTTGGAGTTTAACTACTCTTTGATTGTGCACATGGATAATTATGAATTAATAAATAAATAAAGTGATTTATTCTCAACTTAACTAATTTTTGAAATAAAATAATTGATTTATGGGTTAATCAATCATTTAATCAAACTTTTATTCAAAAATAATATCATTAAATATGACAACTTGCTTTAATTAATTAAATAAGAATTTAATCAATTAATGATAAGAATTTTGATTTATTGTCAAATTTAAATAATAATAATTAGGAATAAATAAGATTAAATTCAATTCAATAATTAAGTGGCAGAATTAAATCTAATTAATTAAATATTCAGAATATTCAATTAATCAAACTTTAGGATAAATAGGATTTATCGCCAAATAATCATTAAATTAAAGATAATTAGGATAAATTAGGAATATTGCTAGGAATATTCCTCGATGCAGAATTTAAGATAATCAATTAAGATTCGATGATGTTCAGATGTGCCTTAGGTTAGGACTTCGATGTCGATTTCGTTCGATGTGTCGATATGGGAGGTTAATGAACATATAGCCCATTTTGGGGGTATTACATCTATATATATTTATTATTTGAAATTATGAATTTTTTATTATATTACCTATATAATATTTAATATCCATATATTTTTTGTTTAAATATGTACGTATTCTATATATTAAATCCATACTATAATTATATTCATTGTTATATATATTCTAGAACATATGAATTAAGAGTTTACATGTCAAGCTAGGTGTGTATTTAATAAACTTTTTCCTAAGTTATAAAAGTAATGGCCTATAGCTTTTTGTATTCCACAAATTACTTATAGATTTGTGTGAGTAGCCATTTATGATCTACATAGAAGTCTATGAATACAATCGGAGTAGAAAAAATGAAGGCGATTATTTTTATCATCTTGCACCAAATTAATGTAGTTTTCATCATTGATTGTCAAAATCAAGATAGCAACCTCAAATAAGAGAATGCCTTCAACATAAATATAAAGGTCTAATAATTTTATTTTTTAAAAAACTAATAAACTAATCTAAGAGTTAAGTTGAAGAACTATTAAATTTATAAACTAATAAACTAAACTATTATAGAAATGAAGAACTATTAAATTTAGTAAAAAATGTAAGACAACATGATAGTAAATACAATAAACAAAAAATTTCAATGATGAAGAGTTAAGTTGATAGGATTACCCCTGGGGAGATGCCCACTGATTTTTTCAGACTTTCTGGCAGTCTTACGCCAAAAAATAGGAAAGCGACAACAATGTGAACAGTTTGATGTGGCAAGTTAAAGTGAAGAGAATAGTTGACAGAGCATCGTCTGTCAATATCATTAGTGGTAACACATGAATTAATTGGATTACATGATAAGAAAGTATTCATTAATACAACGTATGTAAAATGGGTGCTTCCAATGTGAGATGAACATATATTTCGATGGATTTTTTAATGTTTTTATTCGAGAAAGATAATAAATGACGGTGACAATTGACTGGTATATGTGAAGGTAAAGGATTGATCATATTAATCTATTAGAGATGATAAGTCAACATTAATAGACATCGATTAGTGAAAATATTTTTTTATTAATAGAGCAATTTTTTGTTTAATTAGAAGCAGTGTATAAGGCAACAACTCACAATTTGTGTAAAGGTTGTGATCAGATTTAAGAGAATCAATTATAAGATTACACAATGAGATTTGTTTGTTAAGTGTTGTGACTTATGTGAAGGCATACACATAAATTAATATTTATCAGTTGACTTATCTAAATATATTTAGAGTCGAATGGATATGAAGTGGTATTAACTTTTTACAAACCGATATGATTATCTCCCAAATAAATTTGTGAATGAATGTAAAGAAGTAAGATTCATATGATTAATCAATTGGTTTGGGATTTAAAAAATTATGTTATGAGATTCTTTTATACTTATGGGTAAAAATACAAAGTTGTCTCGCAGTAGAGGAAAACTGATGGGTTTTGGCCGAAGGTACTTTCGGTCGGACATGGTTCGGTTACACATTGTATGATCAAATGTGTGTGGCACATACGCGGGGCCATGTAGCATTGATATGGCAGATAGGTTTCAGTAGAAACATGTCTTGGTGAACAAATGAATTGAGTAAATATAAGTGAAATATGTTAGATCAATGTAGAATTAGTGCATACATATGCAGGGGGTTTCAACCAAACCTAGGTCGGCCAAAACTGGTCTGGCCAAATCAGGTATGGCTAAAACTACTTATGTGGCATCCCATGTGGTAGCCAAATAAGAAAAATTTACAGAATTTTAGAATTACTCACTTCTGCAATTGATTTCTCTATCAAAACTCAACTTTATTTAAAAAATAAAAATACCCTTTTGTTGAGCTCAGAGTCAAAATTATTGTCATATAAGTTTTATAGTGTTTTCGTTAGATCTATTATATTATAATTTCAAAATACTTCAAGTCATTATTTTTTTTAGAGTAATAAAGTGTTTACTTATTAATTAAATCATATTGATTTAATTACTAAGTCACTTATTATCTCTTTCTACTTAAGCTAAACTTTAGGCATATAATAATTAATTACTTTATTAATTATTATTGTGCAACCTATGTTTTACCCTTTTAGGGTTTTGATATGATTTTATAAGGATTGATCTCCTCTTGTTTTCACAACAAATTGTAACACAGATTATTATTGAATTGCAAATTTCATTTTTTCACATCAATGATTTCTCCTCTCTCGTGGATCTATGTGTTCATGTCTCTCTAGCTTCTTGCTTCTCTCTCTTTCTGTGATAGGTGTTTATGTGTAGGTGTTCTTGGGAGCTTTGGGTTGTATACTCATCAACTCCATCATGGTATCAGAGCTTTAGATCTATTTGTCCCTATCCTCTTCTTGAGAGATTTGGTCGTGTTCGTCAAATCTACATTTTTAGAGGGTTTTCTGTGAGATCTAGGGGGACCTCTCTTTCTGGTCATATTGGCCTCAAACGGACCTCACGATTGCGTTTAGAGCATCCAAGAACCCCTAAATCTATGAAAAGTTTGTCCATTTTGGACAAAGTTGGAATCTATGGCAAAAAAACATTTGCAACCGACCTCGACATGGATCCTGAGGTGATCACTATTTTTTTGAGAATCTTTTCTTTTTCTCAAACAGACCTCACCGTTGATCTCACAACATCCAAGAAGCCCCATTTTGATAAAATTCACGTCTGATTTGGACAAGTTGGCCTCTGAGTCAAAAAAATTTGCGTATCTGGGTCATACGACCTTGGCATGCACTTTGACGCAAATCATGTGAAATTTTTTTTAAAAAAATTAAAAAGTTTTTTTTGGGCCCCCCAGGCACCACCGAGAAGCCATTGTTGATGGCTGCGATAATTGCTTAACGGCTTGCAGTCTGCTCAACGGTCACTGTGTTGTGACTGAGCGGTGACTGTCATTATTCTCGTGCGGTAAACCGCCATAGTGACTGGAACCATCACCCTAACTAGAGGCAGACTGCCAGATGTAACCACAGGGAGTTAAGCATCTTCCACAACTTTGGTCACATGGGCCAACATGCAACTAGGTGCCAGCAAACCGAAGCCCCCTCCGCCTAGCCCCCTGATCATGTGGTGACCACGAGCCCAATTTTTTTGGCCCCAAGGGCCTATTGGTTTTTTTGTAGTGATGGCCATAGGACTGTCAAATTCAAGCCCATCAATGATGATGTCATCACTACATCAGCCCTCTTCTACACTTTTTTTGGGCCTTCCAGAGCTTCTTGTGGTTTTTTGCTCATAACTTGAGCATACAGTGTCGAAATTGGGCAAACAAGATACAATTGGAAAGCTTGTTCAAAGGTAGATATTTCTAGCATTTTGGATTTTGAATTTTGTTCCTCCATTTTTCGTACTAGGATTTCAAAGGCATAACTTCTTTTTTGCCATTTTGAGGGCATAACTTGAGCATCCAGACTCTATTTTTTGAAAATGATATATATCATTGGAATTCTTGTTCCATGATATTTTTAGTGAGATGATTCATTTTTCCATATTTTGATCCAGGTATATTTTATTCATTATTTTGCATTTCTGGATAACTTGGATGTTTCAGGTCATGAGATTTCTTCCCTTTAGGGGATGGCTCTTCTTTGGTTGTTATTTTGTTTCAGCAACCTTTCGTTCTTCTTTGAGTAGTGTATACTTCATTTTATAGCATTCTTTTATGCACATGTACTGAGATAAAGTGTCATTCTATTGCATGTATGGGATCTTGCACATGTTTGTGGTCTTTGTACTCACACTCAATTATAAAGTGTCATGGGGGGTTTGATGTTTGCCTTTGTTTACCATCTAATTTTGTCATGTGAGTGTTCCTCCAATGACATTAGCCTCAGGTTTTCTTTATTTGTGTTTGTACTATTTTTGCACATTCGGCGATCCTAGTTCTTATTCATCATGCAATTCATATTGGACGTTCTTTTCAGTGTACCTGTCATTACTTTGTTGTCAGTATTATGGGGGGGTTTCTACTATTGGTTATTCTTCTTCCTTGGTTTGATAGGGTGAGCTATGTATTCAGTATTTGATCATATGTACTAAGCGGATGTAGTGGATGGGTACCTATGCATTCCGGTGACATGGATCATTTACCATATGGACACTCTATTTTTTCTTATATTTTTGAAGCACTCTTCCAGCTTTGATTGATCATCTCTTTAGACTTTGGTTTTTTTTATGTCATCTGTATCTTTGATTTCAGGTATTTGCCTCCTGATTCGAGTAGTATCATTTGAGGGAACTTGTGCAGATTATAGTATTTTGTATCTTCGACTTCAGTTGTTTTCCATTGCTTACCTCCTGATTTGAGTAGTGTCATTTGAGGGCACTCATGCAGATTACAGTCTTCTCTACCTAGTCATATTTTAGTGGAGGATCTTCAAATCAACAGTTACTTCTTGACAGAGTTTGTAGCTTCTTGCTTCAGTGATGTTCTACATGTTTATCCTTGTTCCTATTTTTTGGAACATTCCTAGTTTTGGAGGCTTCTTCAGTCCTTCAGACTAGTCTTTGTCTCTTTTTGGAGTAGAGTTTTTCCCATGTGGTTTTCTTTATTTCTCCTCTTTACAGAGACTCTCTTTTGTATTTGGATACATGATCAGGTCTTTTTGTTGTTGTGACCCATTTTCTTTCAATAGTTCTTTCTAGGTTTTTAGCTTCTCCCAAAGTTCATCTTAAAGGGGGGTGTTAGAGTAATAAAGTGTTTACTTATAATTAATTATTTATCATATTGATTTAATTACTAACTCAGTTATTATTAATTATTATTGTGCAAACTAGGTTTTACTCTTTTAGGGTTTCAATCTCCTTTTATAAGGATTGATCTCCTCTTGTTTTCACAACAGATTGTAACACAAATTATTATTGAATTGCAACTTTTATTTTTGCACATCAATGATTTCTCCTCTCATGGATCCATGCGTTCAGGCCTCTCTAGCTTCTTGCTTCTCTCTCTCTTTTTGTGACAGGAGTTTGTGTCCAGGTGTTCTTAGGAGATTTGAGTTGTTTACTCATCAACTCCATCAATTTTAACATTCGAGAAGACATTGCTTTGAAAAAAAAATAGTAAATCATATAAGAAAAATTTAAAAATTAGATTTATCAATAATGAGAGAGTCCTCTTCAAGAATATATTATAGTAAATCATATCAAAAAATTAGATCTATCAGTAGAGGAGAGAGTCCTCTTCAAGAATATATATATATATATATATATATATATATATATATATATATATATATATATATATATATATATATATATATTCTAAATGGTGTAGATTTGATAGGGGAAATAAGGCGGGAGATGAAAACTGTGGATTTCGGGTAAGTTTGACTTTGAATAGTTATAACAAAGAAAATATACATCGAAAACCAATCTTTCTTTTTTTATGCACTGGATATACATGTCATTTAAAACATATTTTAAAATCAGAGCAAAAAAATATTATTTACATATAGTATTTTGGCCTGAAGTAGACCCTAATTGATTTTCATCAATTGAAAATGTACTTTAAAAATTAAAAAAATATATCAATTCTTGTTCAAATAATCTTTTTTAAATAATAGCAATAAACTTCATCTAGTTTATACATTTCATTAATTTACATCACCTTAAAATTTCAAACACAAATTCTACTTTTACGTCATTGAAGTTGAACAGTTTTGGTGTTGTTAACTATTTCCTTCATAAAAGTGTGACATGGGTTTGTACTTTTACCCTTATATCTGTGTTGCAGCTTCAAAAGACACTGTTTCTTTTAAACTTGTATTTCTTGCATCTTTGTTTAATTAAGCCTTACCTTCAACTCTTTTCCATATGTATGAGTTGATCATATTTTTAAGTCCAAGTAGTTCTTAGAATAAGGAATATATTCTTTTAGCATTTTAGATTTGTTTGACTAAATGGCTTATTAGCTTTTCAATTATTTTTTGTCTTTATTAATTTTAAATTACTTAAAATCTTGACACATTATGAGAAGATTATAAGGGCAATTTTCAAAAGTAAAGTTTATAAATTTAGATATAGTTATTTTGTAAATGAAGTTTAGATCATCTTTAATGATCGATTTTTTTAATGTTATTTAATTTTAATCTTCTCAGGGCAATTTACAAAAGTAAAGTTTATAAATTTAGATATAGTTATTTTGTAAATGAAGTTTAGATCATCTTTAATGATTGATTTTTTTAATGTTATTTAATTTTAATTTTAATTTATTTTGTGTTTAGTTTAAATAGGTAATTTAAAGGTTTAAGCATCTATTGTTAAAGATTGATTAAGGTTAGTAAGGTGATTTTGGTATAAAGAGTCTAAAATTAATTGTGTTAATATATTTTGAAATTATGAATTTAGCTTTCACTTATGTGAGATTATTGGTAATCAAATCTATTTAGAATTCATGAATTGGTTTCTTGATAGATTTCATTGGTTTACATGAATATTATGTATATTGGTTGATGATAGTATGATATTGTAAGTTATATTGTATTTTTGTTGTAGAGCTATGTTGTGGTAAATTATAAATAGTGGAGATTTCATTCAAATATGGGAGGCTTAGAAAGTTGTTATGATTCATCACCTTGTTTCTTTTGTTATCATTGATTCCTTGATCTTGTATGACAGTTTGATTATTTCTAAGACTATATTACGTTTTGGACTTATAACAGTTCCAGTCATAGATCCAAGATCCTAATCTGAGTAATGACAATCTATGAGTACATGAGATAGAGATAATTTTAAATTATTGATTTCAAAAAGCTAGGTTGTCCATTTCATATAGGAAATGATAGTTAGAGCAATAGGGAATTAGAGAGAGAGATAAGGGAAGAGGGAGGGGAAGAGAGAGTGAGTAAGATGAAGAATACAAAGAGAAAAGAGAGATAGAGAGGTGAAAAGATCGATAGAGATAAAAATGGAGAAGGAAACAAAGGGGGAGAGAGTGTGTGTGTAGATAGATGGATTAGAATTGAATATCGAAGTGGGAGATCTAGTTATGAAGGGAGGGACAAAGAGGAAGGGAGTGGGAGGGAGAGAAATAGGAAAGGAGAGGTCGAAGTTGAAGAGATAAAATGATAAAGATATATGAGGTGATAGATCGATAGATAGATAGAGTAGATCAAAGAGAAATAGAGGAAATAGGATATAGATAGAGGTGAAGTTAAAGAGAGGGGTATACATCATACATTCTTAGACAACCAATTGATGTTGTCCAAATTTTCATAGGTATAAAATCCATACAAGAAAGAGGAATCTCCTTGACATCTATTGTTCATAGACATTGTTGTTGGAAATGGATCCTCACATTTTGTTAGGAGAGTTGATGTGAATATTGTGTTAGACATTGAGTCCTTACAAAGGTTTACACCACTATACTATTAAAGCAATCTACTTTTTCATAATATGAAATTCTCAAAGGGGTTTAAAGGCATAAGTTGGATTAGATTTTCATGCCTTACATGGCACTTGAATATAGAAGGGTTTGATTTAAGGTGAAGTGTAATGAGAATCACTAATGCATGTCTAGCGTAATGGAAACAATTGAGTTTTGAGGCTTATTAATAAGTTTTTAAAAAATGAGTTAAAAAAGTGTAAATTAGGTTATTTTTCATATAGGTTATTTAGTAGATGTTTTTAAATCCTTTCACATTTCAAATAGTAATTCTATTAAAAGAGATGTTTAAATTATAAGATCTATATGATTACTAAAAGATATTATAAAAAACTTTCTACATCAACAATATAATGACATCATATCATATCATATCATATATATATATATATATATATATATATAATTTGATATGAAAAAAACATAAGAGTTAATAGAGAATGTAAGACTACAAGACAGTGATTTCTAGAAGCATGATCTAAACATAAAATTCCAACAATAAACAATTAATTATATTGTGATTTTAACTAGTCAACTAGTCTGCGGGACTTTAATTTGTAAAAAACGCATAAAACAATGTTAAGGATGGGAAAGCAGAAAATACAAGTCAACAAAACAATAATTTCTAGAACGACGTATTCAACATAAAATTCTAATCGAGAATAATTGATAGAAACGTGCTAAACCCAAAAGTCTACCTGGTGGAAGTGGTAGTCATCATCCACCTCCTTATAAAGGACCTTCGCCCCAGATTATTCCCTGCATCGCCTTTCCTTGTAACTACAAATGAGGTCCAAAATAGGGCGGATGAACATTTTCCAGATTGCGTGTATTTCAATCCTATGCTTCTCCATCCATGGAGGTAAGTTCAGTGATTTCACTAATGCTAATCCGAATACATTTCTGTACAATAGAATAAAATAATTAGTAGTAACGTGAAGAGCCCAACATAATGAATTTCGAATCATTCGTCAATTTTTTTACCCTTCTCCAGTGACTGCTGATTAATGGGAATCAATCTGGTTAGTTTCGATTCAATTTGGATCGACCCATATGTTGATTTATGTCCCTGAACATTCTTGTCTCTGCAGATGCCCAGAAACAGAAGATTGGCGTCAACAATGGAATGTCAGGATCGAATTTGCCATCGCAAGAGGAAGTGGTTAGCTTACTGAAAGCGAACAACATTGGGAAATATCGGATATTCAAACAAGAGCCGAGTGTATTCAAGGCCTTTGCCAATTCCAGGATCGAATTAACCGTGGGAGTCGCCACCGACGACTTGCAGAGGATCTCCTCCGACCAGAAGGAAGCAAATAAGTGGGTGAATGACAATATTAAGGCCAACTACCCTGCTTGCAATATCAAATACATTGCAGTGGGAAATGAGGTGTTGGGAAAGACTGATAAGGGCCAGTATTTGGTGAGCGCGATGAACAACATCCAGAAAGCGCTTGCGGATGCAAATCTGCAGGGCAAAATAAAGGTGTCAACGACCCATGCTCTGACAGACATAATCGGGGCATTCGCGCCTCTGAATCCGTCAAAGGGAAGCTTCACTGCTAAAGTGCAGAACGAGATGAAGTCCGTTCTGCAATTCCTGGCGCAGAATGGGTCTCCGTTCATGGCCAATGTGTACACGTATTTCACCTACGACAGCAACAGAGACTCCTTCAACATCGACAACGCTCTGTTGAAGCCCTCCGCTCCTGCTAACACAAACGGAGATCCCAACTACACGAGTTTGTTTGTTGCCATGGTCGACACCGTGTATTCAGCCATGGAAGGCATGGGGTATTCGAATATTCCAATCGTGGTTACAGAGAGCGGATGGCCGTCTCATGGGACTGGTGTGAAGGCCTCCATTGCTACGATTGAGAACGCCCGAGCTTACAACAACAATCTGATCAAGCATGTGCTGTCCAATGCAGGGACGCCGAAGAGGCCCGGGAAGAGCATCGAAACTTTCATCTTTGCTCTCTTCAACGAAGATCTGAAGGGAGGGGACGAGACAGAAAAACACTATGGCCTCTTCTACCCTAACAAATCCGCTGTATATCCTGTTAACTTTAACCCCTAGGTTGTTGCCCTGCTTCAACGAACTGGGTATAGCCGCTGCACAAGCGGTAAGAATAAGAGCGAACCGCAAATAACATTATTAGTCAATGCTGGGTTGTAGCTACTCCGGACTCATTACTAGAAAGTCATTGATAAATAAGCTGTAATGTTTGACATTTTTATTATAAATTGAAAATGCATGTTGAATTTCAGCTCCTAGCTTGGATTTCTGTTTTGATGTGCACCATGAAAATGATCGTGTTCTTTTTATGCATTAGTTAAAATATGGTAAAGAGTTTAATAAAGTGATTATGAATAGTAATTAGCGAAGAGATAGGTTATTTAGTTACATGATTAAACAATGTAGTTTGGTTGATGAAGACAATATGAGTTCTGGTTATTCTTGATACAAAATGGTACAATCTGAAAAATACAAATCAATATAATTTATCGTATTTTCATACATTTTTTTTTTGTATTTTTATAACATTGTAGAGGTGGATTACAAGGATCATACCAATAATTTCTTTGTGAAAAAATTGATGTGGTATGCAAAAATGAGTTTTTGTACAGATGTGTATGGAGGTGTTGTTTTGTGTGGAGAACAGCTACGTCCAACAATATAATCTAGATATCTCATAGAAACTAGAGATGCTCTAGACAATCAAATATGTGGATTAGCTCATCATTATAGCGGAAGATTTCCTATCATATATTAATGGGAGCTCACAAAATGTTTACAAATTGATTGGTTTTTAGTTGTAATTGATTGTTGCTTGTAATTGTTGTTGTAAAGTTGTTATTACTATTATTCACCCAAAGTTCAATTGTTACTGTAATGATTTTGTATAGATGTTGTTCAACCACAGTTATTGTAACCTGAATTGTAAATACATAATTATTTAATCTTAATCTAATAAAAAAATTATGTAGATCAAAACCATTTTTATTTTGCTCTTTGCTAAGTTAATTTCTTTATTTTGATTTGCCCTAATATCATTGATAATTGACAAAAATTAGTTACTACATAATCAATACATATAATAGAAAAGAGGTTTGAATCTTGAAACTTTTTGTGCTTTCCACAAGACAATGGGGCATGAAGCAAAGATATATTTGATATTATTAATTGATTCATCCCAATAGTGTGTAAGGACCAACATAATTTATGCATACATGCATATTTCTCTATCCTCAAGATAGTGCCAACAACAACTAGGGTCTTGTTGCTCCCAAAAACATGAATTTAATGATTTAAATCAAAAGCATTTTCTCAACCATTGATCAAATAACCTTCCATAATTTGTCTTGATTGAAAATTCAACCACCAAGATATAAGCCTACTCCCTCAATTGCAAATGAAAGGAAAAAAAGATGTTGATTTTAATTAGTATGCTATTTTTGGATGTTAAATCACTCACACAATCAAACCTAAAAATAGCATACTAATTACTCATGGATTGTGGAAATATATTCACTTTGATGTTGATTTTAGTTGGGCTTGTTTGAGGTGAATATACCAAAACAATAAAAAGATTACATTTGAAAGACATATAGTCTCTTTTACTAAGCTAATCCTTTGATCCAACCAATCGTTGTGACTTGGTAGAGAATATAAAGAAATTGTTTAAACAAATCTCTTTCATTAACCTATAAAGAAAATAGCTACTAGCTCCACCCTTGCAGCCAATTGAGATAAAATCTCTCTCTCTGCCTAAGTTTACCTAATCTCGCCTCCTCGCTAGAGTTCTTCGTCTTGATGCATTTTGCATGTAGGTGTGTGGGGTTAACTGTTGAGAGGGGAGTATAAGGCACCTCGCCTCCTCGTGATGCTCCCAATTGATCGTGTTGAAGGCTCACAGGCATGTGGGGTCATTGTTTTTGTAAAAGGAGTCATGCTCCCTGCAACCCCCCATTGGTAACCACGCAGATGAATGTTGTTTTGCGGGCTTGCGGGGGAAAGGATTATAAAAGAATGTAATGCAAGGGTCAAGGTTTGCTAGAGGAGTATGGCAAGGGCAATGGTGACCATACAAGGGAAAGTTCAACCCTGCATCCTTGCAGGGGTAACACAAGAAACGAGATGTTATTCGCGGGCATGAGGGGGAAGTGCAACAAGAAGGATTGCCAACTGCCAAGTGATAATCTTGACCCCACATCCCCACACTATGATACCATCATTTCAAAAGTTCCTAGTTGGTATGCGGTGTTAAAAGGATGCATTTACTCAGTGATAGTATTGGGCCCCATGTTCCCACGGTGAAGAGGATGTTGGAGGCTTGTAGAAGAATTGGACCCTACATATTGACATGTTAAATTTTTATAAAACTGTAAATTTGATACGTAAATTTATTAATAAATTGTCAAAATTTGTTATAGACAATATAATATTTTATTTAGTAATATAAATATATTATTATATAATATGTATGACATATATGTATGATAAATATAAGATTTTTTATAGCATATATATTTTTATTTTATTAAAATAAGTTAATATTAATTTAGAATATTTTTAAAACAAATTATTATGTTTCTAATTTATTTTTATATATTAATAATTAAGAGTTTTTATAAGAAAAACATGTGTTTTAGCAACTTTTTTTTTACTAATAAACAATATTATTATGTAACAAATATATTTTATATTATTTTTATTACAAATAAAAGTTTTTATAAATATATTATTATTATTTTAAAGAATTTTTTTATATAAAACATATGATTTTAGAAACTTGCTTATATTTATATTAATTTAGCATACTTTTAAAATAAAATATATGAACTTAGAAACTTGCCTAGTTAATTTGATATTTTTGTGATTTTATATCTTTTTATATCACAAATAAAAACTTCAATCATTGAAATTTTACTGTATATTATTACTCATTTAGAAACATGCATGATTTTTTAATATATGACTAATTTATAATTATTATTTTTTTATTATATTCAGAATTATTTTCAAATAAAATATGTGAATTTAGAAACTTGCTTCTGTAAATTTGAGATTTTTGCATCTCTTACTAATTTATGCTTATTTTCTAATTTTACATTCTTTGTATCTATATAGAAAATTCATATCACCAAAATTTTCATTTCTTATACAATTGCATCTCAATTTTATTGTAGCTTCAATCTTTTTCTTATTCATCATATTGATTTATAGAAAGTAACTACTTCATTATACAATCATATTCTAAATTATTTTATGTAGTTTTCCAATGATTATATAGAATAATTTTGTACACATAGTTACTAATATTGTATTGGTTTTTGTAGGTACCTCAAAAATGTCTTCAAAGAGAAGGAAACAAGCAACTATTGGAGAAATGTACAGGTGGTCAGGAGAGAAAGATTCGGGATCTTCTGGTAGTTCATTGTTAAATCAAAATGTACCATCTTGTAATAATAATTTGGAAGAAACATTTAAGGAAAATTTTGGGTCTTCTTCAGATGATGATTTAAATGAAGAAATAAATCAATTTGGGGAAGGGGATAGTTTTAATGATGAAATTGAAGACATATCAAATATTATTAGTCAAGGGAAGGATAAATTGCAAGTTAAAAGAAAATTTTGAATGGAATGGAGAACTAAATAAATTGAATAAGATTTTTCAAGAAGAAAAAGTAGACATCACAGTTATTGGTTTGGCTCTTGATGAAGCAATAGGAAATTTATATAGATGGTTTTTGAGAAAAGGTACATTTGCTGAAGGTACAAATTATCTTTCAAAATTCTTAAGTGATTCTCAATTTGGATTTATTGAAGTAAAAGAAGAAGATGTTGTAATTGATAAGCATGAATTACTATATATTCATATTCCAATTGAGGGATTTCAGTATGGGGATGTAGGGAAGAATTCCATGAAACCTTGTGTTGAAGGAGCACAAAAAAGTTGTCAACACTCAAGACAGAATGTTATATTCAATCTCTCATTGATTGTTTGAATGAAATATTTTCAGATCTTCCTCTTTTTAATGCATAAAAACTCTTCAACCCTTCTTATTATCCATTAGATTGTCAAACTCGAGATAGTATCTCAAAGCATTGGCTTGATAAGCTTCTCCAACATTCGCAATATACTACTTCAAGCAATGTTAATGAATTTGAATCCACATTTGATGTTAATGGTTGCAAGAGGGAGATAAACTCTTTTTTTGATTCATTGCATTTGAGTTGTGAGGGTTTCAAAATGAAAGATGTGTCAAGAGTCTTTCATAACATAAAATATTGGTATAGAAGCTATCCTCATATGATGAAGTTATGGTAGGGTGTGCTTACTATTCATGCGAGTACTGTTGATTGTGAAAGAGGATTTTCAAAACAAAATATCATCAAAGATGTCAGAAAGTCAAAGCTAGGTTTGGTTACACTAGATGCATTAATGAGAGTATCATTAAATCGATCTGAAACAAAAGATGTAAATTGGAATGAAGTATATAAGATATGGAATAACACAAAGTCAAGATGAGTTTTTGATATTATTAGTTATTTATTAGTTTATGTTTTGTATCCCAATTTCAAATGAATAAAATAAAATATTTTTTTCTTTTGGATTAAATTATTAGATGTTTTACTTTTGAGTGACTTTTAAAAAAATTACAATTTCTATTTAAAAATTAGTTAGTTTCAATTATATATAATAATATGTGTTTTAAAATAGTAATTAGATTATTTGCACTGCTTTATTAAGAATAAAATATTTTTTTTACATTTAATATATTTATTACAAGTTATATTGATAAAATATTTAAATTTAAAATAACTTATTAAATTATTCATAAATTAAAAAAAATTGACAATCAATATTTTTCTTAAAACGTAAAATGAAAGGCACTAAAATGATCAAACCGTCATAAAAAAATTCATATGACAAGTAGGGGTGACCGTCAAATTCCAAGCCTAGTTGCTAAGAAGATGTTATTAACATCACGCTCCTATGTGGGTATCCTAGAATAAATTGCCTATGGTGTGGGCCCACGGGGTACCTTTTGTTCCTCTTATTTTTTGCTTTGTTTTTTTCTACAGTAGTAGTCAAAGATGGTCATGTTGTTTGATCTTACCAATTTGGATGCATCGATGACTCTGTTTCACAACTCCACATGGCTATATGATCCATTCCTATTTGTTTTCCATTAATGCCAAGTTGACAGGGGTGTAAAGCCAAGAATGAGGAAATAAATACATCATTCCACACTACTACATTTGGGGCCAAATTTCGATAGAAGTTTCTGACGGGTAACTTTTTATTACAAATTTGGTGTGTTTTTTTTGCAATAGGCCCCGATGATGTCGGTATTCCGATGGGTGTTTAATTGACCATTGGAATTTTGACAAATTCAGGGTATACATAAAAAGAAAGTGAAATAGCTTCATCATTTTTATTTCGATTGGATAGAGAAGGAGCAGGAGAAAAGGAGTGAAAGCTGAGCGCGGGAGAAGGTATGTGATTTCTTCATCTTTCGAGCCTCTAGCATCGTATTCAAATGCATTTCATTTTATTTGATCATGAATGCTCTCTGAAATGACCATATTCTACTGGTGTCGTGCCCTAGCCAGTGCTTGATCTCTAATATTTGATGTTATTGGTGTTTGTGCTCAAGGATATCGATTCACTGTATTCAAATGTTTGGATTCACGTTTGTTGATATTACTGACATATATGTTTGATGACGCCATTGTATATTGCTATCACTGAAATGACCACATTCTATTGGTGTCGTGCCCTAGCCCATTCTTTAACTCCATTATTTGATGTTATTAGTGCTTGTGCTCAAGGATATCCATTTTTTTGAAATGTTGACTGTGGTTATCAAATGGACAGCCCATGAGCTTCTAGCTAGGTGCCATTTGTATTGATAGCTTAGGGCATCAAATGTATTGTATCATTGATAGTTGAGACTTTGTTAAAAGGAAATAGGACAAACAATGATTTTTATTTAGTTTCTCTATTTTGATCCCTAAGTGGCTTACAACTCTAGAGAAGTATATGCATGCAGATTTACAGATGTAGTTGCAGGATACATAGCAGCCGATAATTCACAAGAAATCCATGCATCCAATTTGAATAGCAATTAATACAAAGAACTAGGGTCCTCCAATGGCCCAATCATCTGGACCTTGACTGTCCCCTCAACCGGTGACCCTTCAAAAATGGGTTATCATGCAATCAGTGAGTGATCCTTCATTCTCCTAGTCTACCCTGCATCCAAACATATTGGAAATACACAATACAATGATAACAAGTCTTTCACAATCCCCCTTCCCCCAAGGAACACTATCAACCATCCCTTCCACATAGCATTTCACTGTTTTATGAGTGGATTGTGCAGGAACAATTAACATTAAACAAGGAGCAAACTCCTCAACACATCTTGAAAACCATTAAATTCAATAATAAATGAAACCTAACACCAACACTATTCCTTCCATAGTTGCAGGATACATACCAGTCGATAATTCACAAGAAATTCATGCATCAAATTTTTATAAGGATATCCTACTAATCAATAGGAATTTTCTTGATATGACCAATGATTATGCATTTTGATGAAAGTGTGCTAGTTCAAAAGGATAATATAAATCTGAAACAATTTTTTCTAATTTTCTCAAACTATAAATGTGGTTAAAGGGAAAATATTATGTGGAAAACCCACAAACCAAGCTAGCAAATGATTGTACATCAAATTATTCCTATATTCATTAAAGTATTGCTATGCTTCAGCTACCTGACCTTTGAGCTTCATCTAGAGGAATGTGTAGCTTTAAGATAGAGTTACTTCTTGGTCCTTACAATAGGGTGGAATATGATCAAGATTTGTTTAGGTTGTATCTTTGTTAGTCCCATTGTTAGGTTCTTATGGTTCATGGTTTGAATCTATTATGGTTGTGTAAGGGATTTGTAGATGCTTTTTATAAGATAATTATTGGACACCATGATTGGAACAACTGGTTGTTGACTATTGTACACGTGAATCATAACTGTCAATGGTTCTTTATGTTCAAGAATTCGTTGATCAATCTTTGAGATTTATTGTCCCAGCTTTAAAAGAGTGATAAAAGATATAGTGAGTGCTATCTTTTCCAAGTGTTTTGTGGGTGCCATTATCTTCTAGGAGTAATTGTTGGAACCAAATTATGTTCTCTGCCTCTAGTAAATATTGTAGACACAATCATCTTCTTGGTGAAGGGTTGCTTCCATCCCCATGAGGCACTATTGCATGGTTTTCATTCCCTTGTAGTATAGTGAACCTAATTTAATACAAGTGTGCACTATTTTGGGATCCATAATTTATGGCCCCTACACTATGGTTGTTAGCCTAAGATAGGCCTACCTTTGCATATAATAAGAGGCCAACATGAAACAAACATCCAGAAGTTAGGGGGTTGTTCCCTGTCCATAATTTATTATTTAAGTGCTAAGTGATGATGGGTATATCGTGTAATTCATACCTAGTGTGTCTCTTTCTTTCTCTCCACATTTCACATTAGGAGTATATGCTATAAAATACCAATGAAATCAACTATTGGTCAAATCTAATCAAAATTGCAATATAAAGATTAAAATAGATCTTGAAGAAATATGGGAACCATTTTTTACAAATATTGTACAAATGAAGAGAATACTCCCAAGAGGAAATGCTTCAATGTGGAACAATTGAAGGACAATATTTTACTTTTATATGCACATCTACAATGTTTTTGATATATTTCTGAGATAACAAAACCATAGAAAGAATAGCATATAGAAGAAAGTAAAGAATAATGATCATATTTTGAGATATTGTGGAAACCTAAAGGAAAGAATGCTTGGTGGGGTTATCATGCAATCAATGAGTGATCCTTCATTCCCCCCTCTTCCAGTGACCCTTCAAAACTAGGTTATCATGCAATCAGTGAGTGATCCTTCATTCTCCCAGTCTGCCCTACATCCAAACATATTGGAAATACACAATACAATGATAACAAGCCTTTCACAATCCCCCTTCCCTCAAGGAACACTATCAACATCCAGACCTTGACTGTCCCCTCAACCAGTGACCCTTCAAAAATGGGTTATCATGCAATCAATGAGTGATCCTTCATTCTCCTGGTCTGCCCTACATCCAAACATATTAGAAATACATAATACAATGATAACAATTCTTTTACAATCCCCCTTCCCTCAATGAATTACTATCAACATCTGAACCTTGACTGTCCCCTCAACCAATGACCCTTCAAAACCAAGTTATCATGCAATCAGTGAGTGATCCTTCATTCTCTTGGTCTGCCCTACATCCAAACATATTGGAAATACACAATACAA
Organism: Chamaecyparis obtusa; assembly: GCA_027943335.1. Classification (NCBI taxonomy): domain Eukaryota; kingdom Viridiplantae; phylum Streptophyta; class Pinopsida; order Cupressales; family Cupressaceae; genus Chamaecyparis; species Chamaecyparis obtusa. Next base: position 605,340 of record BSBK01003859.1, on the reverse strand, counting down.
TGATAACAAGTCTTTCACAATCCCCCTTCCCTCAAGGAACACTATCAACAAGTGATCCTTCTTCTTATCAGCCATATCCAATGTTTCATTGAAGTCATGGCCAAGAATGAAGGTCACCTTACCCATACCATTCATGGATTCTGAAATGTTGTTCCAACCTCCTGAAAACTTTTCTATTGCTTCTTGTTTCTTCTTTAAATACTTCTTCTACCACAATGTCCTCCTACCCCATCTTCTTGATCTTCCTAGCTAAAGCGAATGAATCCACACACAATAACCCAAAATGAAGGGTTTTGTATCCTTTAATGCATCTCAGTCACTGGTAACACATGGACAGTCAAACTAGTAGTCTCCAAAGCATTCAATAATTGAATATGAATGTTTAAAAACTTTCCTCTCAACTTCCCCAACCACTCCTAATCGGTTAGAGGGATATTTCTAGAATCTCCACTATTCCTATCCTTAGCAACAATTCTTAAACATACTTTATCTGATATGATAATAACATGCTAAATTGAACCAATGGCATGTTCTTCATGTGGTACAAGGAAGATTTGGCTATCAAATCTTCCTTCATGCAAGCTGAGCGTGAGAGAAGGTATGTGATTTCTTCATCTTTGATTGGTATCTTTGATGAGCAACGTCTTTCAAGCCTCTGTCATCATATTCAACCACAAATTTCAAATGCATTGCATTTTATTTGATCATGAATGCTCACTGAAATGACTGCATTCTACTGGTGTCATGCCCTAGCCCATGCTTTATCTCCATTATTTGATGTTATTGGTGCTTGTGCTCAAGGATATCGATTCACTATTTTCAAATGTTTGGATTCATGTTTGTTGATATTACAATTCATCATATTAGATAAAGTATGTTTAAGAAGTTTTAGTGTCTAAACACTCAACTAATCCCTCTAACTGATTAGGAGTGGTTGGGGAAGTTGAGAGGAAAGTTTTCAAACGTTCATATTCACTTATTGAATGCTTTGGAGACTACTGGTTTGACTGTCCATGCGTTAATGTTTAGAAGAGATCAATAAAGTATTTAAAGACATTCTTACATGTTTGGAGAGGTTTCAGAGGCACTTATCATGACTGTACCCTCACAAATAGTGGCATAGATTGGTTTTACAAAGTTTCCTTTCTCTATTTTGAGGTTTCCTTTCTTTGTCGCAGGGGTGTACAGTCAGAGGGTTCATTGACAAAATGATCCTTTGAATGGTTACTATGAATATGAATGATTTTATATAGCATATTGCTCATTTTACTTGAAGTTTGGAATAGCTTGTGCAAGGGTGAAAGTAGTTTTTGATTGTTTTGGTCGTGACTATTCATCTACACAGTCAGAAAATGTAACTGTCTAATGATTATATGTAATGTTAAATGGATTAAATGCTTTATTCTTGGTAGAAGTGAATGGAAGGAATATTGTTGGTGTTAGGTTTCATTTATTATTGAATTCAATAGTTTCCAAGATGTGTTGAGGAGTTTGCTCCTTGTTTAATGTTAACTGTTCCTGCACAATCCACTCATACAACAGTGAAATGCTATGTGATTTACAATTTCATACAACTGGTCCTTTGGTGTGTATTAAATACAATCTAGTCACTTACTGAATGCTTTAGAGACTACTAGTTTGAATGTCCATGTGTTACCAGTTTCTGAGATTCATTAAAGGATACAAAACCCTTCATTTTGGGGTTATTCTATGTGGATTCAAATGTAGGTTTGATTTGTACATGTTTGGAGAGGTTTGAGAGGCACTTATCATGACTGTACCCTCACAAATAGCGGCATAGACTGGTTTTACTAAGTTTCCTTTCTCTGTCGCAGGGGTACAGTCAGAGGGTTCATTGACAAAATGATCCTTTGAATGATTACTATAAATATGAATGATTTGATATAGCATATTTCTCATTTTACTTGAAGTTTGGAATAGCTTGTACTTGAAGTTTGGAATAGCTTGTGCTTGTGCTAGAATTCTTGGTAGAAGTGAATGGAAGGAATAGTGTTGGTGTTAGGTTTCATTTATTAGTGAATTAAATGGTTTCCAAGATGTGTTGAGGAGTTTGCTCCTTGTTTAATGTTAACTGTTCCTGCACAATCCACTCATACAATAGTGAAATGCTATGTGATTGACAATTTCATACAACTGGTCCTTTAGCGTGTATTAAAAAAATAAAATTTTCAGCATATTATTATCATTCTATTTCTTTGTTGTAAACATGCCATTGGTTCAGTTTTGTAAAAAAAATTCCATGTACAATTTTTTCTTCTTCTATTTTTTCCATTTGATAACCACAGTCAACATTTCAAAATAGTGAATAACATCAAATAATGGAGATAAAGCATGGGCTAGGGCATGACACCAGTAGATTAAAACTGAACCAATGACATGTTTACAACAAAGAAATAGAATGATAATAATATGCTAAAATTCTATTCTATTTAATACATGCCAAAGGACCAGTTGTATGAAATTGTCAATCACATAGCATTTCACTATTGTATGAGTGGATTGTGTAGGAACAGTTAACATTAAACATAGCCAGTGTTCTCTTTACTTTCTCAAATCTCTGCAAGTAAAGAACATTAGAGTTGTATAATACATTGTTAGTATCCTTTTTCCATGGGTCCTAGGTCTTTGGGTCCATGGAAAGGAAATAGATTACAAAATACACTTCAAAACAAATGAAAAACTTAGCAAATTTAGTCTAACTCATTGTAGATGAAGGAACAATCATGCTAATAGTTCCTCTAAGTCTTCCAAAACATTTATTGAACTCCCCTAAAGTCCTATTGGATCCCCAAATTGCTTAATCCAATCAACTTACATCAGGATCATAAGAAACTTCAAAGGATTAAAAACATTACTTGGAACAGTCAAATCATTATGCTTTCAAATCAATTACCTATCAACATATCCCTTGCGAGGGAGAGAAGCCAAACACATAAAGAACATGCACATAAACATGGCAGCTGAAAAACTTAAATGGAATACACCAAGAAGTACCAAATGATGAATGCGCAATTGTTGTAAGGGCAAAGCATCAGAACCGTCCATTTCTAGAACTTGATTTTATAGTCTAAATGATTTTTCTATAGTCGTAATGATTTTTCTAGAACTTGATTTTCTAGTCTTAATGATTTTTCTATAGTCCTAATGATTTTTCTATAGTACTCTTAATGATTTTTCTGGAACTTGATTTTCTAGTCTTAATGATTTTTCTATAGTCCTAATGATTTTTCTATACTCTTAATGATTTTTTTTTCTATACTCGACATATCCCTTGCGAGGGAGAGAAGCCAAACACATAAAGAACATGCACATAAACACGACAACTGAAAAACTTAAATGGAATACACCAAGAAGTACCAAATGATGAATGCTCAATTATTGTAATGGCAAAGCAATATCAGAACCGTCCATTTCTAGAACTTGATTTTTCTATAGTCCTAATGATTTTTCTTATTTCTTGTCTGTACTTGGTGAAAGGATTTTGAACATTGTTGACATACTTAAATGGAATACACAATACCAAATGATGAATGCTCAATTGTTATCATGGCAAAGCATCAGAACCGTCCATTTCTAAAATTTGATTTTGTATAGTCTTAATTATTTTTCTATAGCCTTAATGATTTTAAAAATTGTTGACAAAGAGTGTTTCTTTTTTTTTTTATAGTATAAATGATTTTTCTATAGTCGTAATGATTTTTCTTATTTCTTGTCTTTTGTCCCTTTTTTATTTCCCATGTCTGTGCTTCGTGACAGGATTTTGTCACCTTATTTTGATGGTATATTTCTTTCAATCTATGTGGAATACTATTTTGTTCACTATTTTATTTTAGCTTCATATTTCTTTCATTTTTCATATACACAGAGACTACACATGCTGATAAAAAAAATGAGCTATTTGATTTAGGTTTACTTTTCATTATTGTAAATGGTTAATATTTCTAATGGTACTCCTTGGTGTATTTCATATAAAAATAATAAATGTAGTAATGATGGTGCGGTGCATTATTGATATATAGGCTCGATGACTCTTGTCAATGTCCCAAACTATTAATGTGGTGGTGGGTAGTGTGTGTTGAAGACTTCACTGACACCTAACAACCTTGGATGACAATTTTGGTGCTGCCCAAATAGAAAAAAGGTTGCTAATGTGTATATATTTAATGTTTCTAATGTAAATACTATTCATTATAATATAAGAACTAATGTAGACTGGGCATCACAAGGAAATAATGCCTACAGATACTTTAGTTGGGTCGATGACAACTCATCTGCATCTATCTGCCCATCTCCACTTATCTGCGATGAAACATTTGAGTGCAAAACGTCTCAGGCTAGGGAAAATTTTGAAATTATATTTTTACGATGCCTTCTCTGTATTGTAATCGCATATCTTTGTTGCGACCATATGCAGAGATGAACTCGAGAACTAGTTAGTTTAGTATTTTCATATTGTAACTAATATTTTAATATGGAGATGATGTAACTTCTCTTTGCCTCAAGTGCGCATATATATGGTTTACATCTTTTTTTTGAATAATTCTTCATGTTTATGGCTTAGGTGAGCCCCAATCTGCTATCAATCACATGATTTAACGTATAGTGTGTTCTTGGTTATTCCATTTGTTCCTTGACCTTGACTATGGATTGACTATCATTTTCAAGCTTGAGCGTGGCTTCGTACCATGCACCATTCGTAGATTGGTATGCAACGCTGATTTACGAATGTAAATAATGCATTAAACATAATCTATGAATGTTGCATGGTATGAAGTCTTGCTGAAGTTTGAGCATCCTCCCTTTATTCCAGTGAGGGATTGGAATGAGTTCATTTTGGATGCAAAGGAGAAAGGGGATACTCAAAGAGGAATTACACCAGAAAATGGGAGAAGAAGGTATAAACATTTTAATAGATTTTTATTATTAAATAATGAAATTTGCATATACTAGTGTTCTAAGCATCCTCATTACATGATTTAAGGTCTTAGTCCACGGACAAATTAAATTAGACTTACTATCCAAAATACATAAAAACATGCACATAAATACAACAACTAAGAAACATAAATGTAAATTTCACTGTCATGCCCATAAAATTTCACTCTAAAAACACACTACATTTTAAAAAAAAAAGGGTAATATAGGTCTAAGTTCATGTTGCGGTTTAACAGTTGACTAAGACAACAATTCGAAAGAGTTTGAAACCAGATTTCTTGCAAACATTGGTGATAAAAGTTACTAGATGAATTAGTCCTATCATGGGATGATATAAAGACAGTGAAGTTGCAATTAAAGTCAGCCTAACGTTAAAGTTCGTTCATGGAAGTACCAACTATAAAGTTTGGCTATACTAATAAAGAATACTTGAGCCTAAAGCCAATGCAATACTATAATGAGTGATTAAGATTCAATTATTAAAGCATTGCGACTATAAATCATGAAATCTAATTAGCTAGTTAATAATTAAACCAATTTCATCGTTTAAAAGATTTAGTGCCAGCATAATTTTTACAAATAATAATTATATTAATTATTAGTATTCAATAATTAATACAATTATTATTATATATCATCAACAAAGAATAAATTAATTAATTATTAAAAGAATAGTTATATTAACTACCAATTAATATAATTATTAAATCTTAAAATAATTAAATGATAAATATAAATTAAATATTATCATCTAATTAATATAGTTACTTGTGACCATTTTAATAAATATATTATTACATAATAATTATGTTAATTAATATTATTAATTAACATAATTATTAATTAATAAAATTTAAAAATTATTAAATATAATAAATATATTAATTAGTATTATTAACATTAATTAATATAAATAATGATTAATTTAATAAACATTATTTATATTAATTAACATAATTAATATTAATAGTATGTATTAAAAATAATAAATAAATAAATAAAACAAATTAAAAAAATGGAGGTTGAAAGTTTCTTTTTTAAAGTCCCTTGGGACTGCACAATAGCGTGGGGCCCGTGCTGCCTAGCCAACATGATACCCTACCTCGACAGTGTACCGCACTGCCTAGGTAGCGTGGGTACCTTGCCTTTAAAAGGGTCTGCGCCTGCCTAGAGCAAGGCACCAGGGGCATGGGGTCCACGTACCCGCCCCCCCCCCCCCCAATCATTTTTTTAAAAATAGAAAAATTTAAAGGTTTTTTCTTTTTAAAAGTTAAATTTTTTTTTTACCATTTTCTTTTATAAACAAAGCATGCCTATGACCATTTCAATGGCATTTTTTTTATAATTAAAAAAAACAATTAACTAGGCATAAAAATAATTCCTTTTATTTTCTAAAGAACTTTTAACATATTTTATTTTGTGTCTTTTTGTCATTGGGGGTGGGGACCCAGGAGGGTCCCACCCTTTGACTAGGGTAATAGGTCACAAGACATAGGTTATTTTCTTTTTGTTTTTAGATTACATGTGGTTGGGTAATAATCTTTTTTTATTGACTATGTAATGGAAAATGTATGGGAAATTTTTCCCATACATTTTCCAGAGACCTGTAGGTCTCAATTTCACAACTTTTTGGTTTCTTTCTTCTTCTTTTTTTGTTATTTTACACCAAGTTATTAGTTTATTGGTCTCATTTTGCTAAAACAAATAAAGGTTCGGTTCAATTATTGAATGAATTCAAGGCACAATTTCATAAAGAATAGTTCAAAGATAAACTTGTATATCATTTTACTACCTAAGTTATCCTTTCTTTTATTGTTTCTCAACATAGATTTTTACTATCATACTACATGGACTTTGATTTGAATGAGAGAGGGTAAGAGAGAGATTTAATACGGTTCTTTTCTTTCTTGCTCTAATAATTTCTATTCAATGAAATATTGCCAATGACTACAATGAAACTATAGTAAATTTTCCTCCTTTTATTATATCAACATGGAAAAATAAAGTTATCTCAATGAGTAAATAAGCAATGCTCAACTCAATTTTTACACTCCTTTTATGAAACATGAATACACCAAAACTTTCCTTGAACATTACACTATAATTTCAAAAAATAAAGCTATCCACTATTCTTCCATACAATTTCTTCACAACTTGATACAACATCACTTGTCACAACACAAGATTTGGAGTGTTAACTCCATTACAAAACAATAACATTGAGCTCAAGAAATTTTCATGACTCCCTTACAAAAACAATAATCTTAATTCAAAAGTGTTACCACTCAAATATGAGAACATCATCAAATTTTCCTCAAGAGTCCTACTTCAACATGAAGACTTCAATGGCTTCCATAACCTGCAATAAACAAAATATAGACCAAGCAGTACTCACCTCCCAACCTAGGCTTCTATGAAGCCACCCCCGAGCTAGGGGAACCATCACAAAGACAAGGAGACAATCAAGCAAACCCACAATAACAACAACATAAAAGAAACACACTGAAAACTCCCTTCCAAGGCTAAACAAAGAGTCTCAAAATGATTCAAAAAGAGGGGTGAAGGTGGAACCATTTCAAGGGGGGAAATCACATCTCATGATAAGAGATAAGCCATCACTTGGCTTCCTCATCATGTATATTTCACCACAAGCACAATCTCAACAAACTCCTTATGACCTCCAATATACAAAACAAACAATAGAGATGGCTACATGGAGCCCATACATCCATGTTTCATCCCTCTCCTATCCAAGGAGAGACTCTACACCCTTGAATGTCCCAATAATCCCTTCATCCCCAAGGCTACTCTTCCCTCCCAAGGGTGAGTATGGCCTTGAGAACACTCCCATAATACAATGCAAATCAAGAAATTCAAGAACTCCATGAAAACTTCACTTTCACAACACAAAAGAAATAACACTACAACAAAACTAAGATTCACATAACATCCACTATCACAAAATAGCAAGATCCCAAGGACAAACACAATAAGAACACAATAACTACATTTTTGCATACAAATAATAACATACATGAGAACTCTTTCTCTCAACATGAAAACAAAAATACACAAAATGAAGAATGCCACCAACCTTGATCCTAGCTTATGGAAGAAAGTTGATGAAGAGCTTTTCCACTTTCCAAAGTCCTCTCCAAAATAGCCAAGTCTCCAAATCTAGAGAGTGGGTGTCAAACTCTTCCAAAAGAAGAGTCCCCTCTAAAAAGGCCTCCACACACTCTCCTAGGGATAGGATCTCTCTCTAATTGGATGACCTTCCCAAGCTTCTTACATGGTTTCCAAATATGGATTCCTAAAAAGGTTGCCCAAAAAGTGGACCAAAGATTTGTATCATTATTGGATGAAACTCTACCCAAGACCTTGCTTCAAAAGTGGATTTTCGGCCATTTTGAAAATCCAACTTTTGGAGGGGTCTTTTGGTCAACATGGGGTTATCCTATGGTTGAAAATGCCCCTTACCCATAGGTATATCAAGTGGGCTTACTAAAAATGGCCCTAACACTTCTCTAGACACCTTTTAAGCCCCCCAAAAACTCATGTAAGCTAAAATTTAAAATTTATTGATATGACAAAACCTCAAGCTCCCTAACCAAGTGATTTTCATGGGGATCCTAAAAGGTACTATTCTAGGTAGGTGTTCAACCAATCCCCAAGTGGACATGTCATGGCCACAAGTACACACACATGTGTCAAGTGACACAAACAAAAAGAGACACGTCATAAGCCATGTGGCATATCCACTTGGGCATTCTCACAAAAATCACATTTACAATTAACAAATAAATCAAATACATTCATGCATCATACTTTTACGAATTAATACATTACAATGAGGTTTTTGGCTTCTCACTAGAAGCAACCTTGGCTCAAACTGATTTTCACATTGGTCTCTGCGATGGTTCCCCAAATTTACCATGGCCTATTCCCCTGCACACTCAAGTCCAATATCAGTAGTCCAAGGAAATATACATGTAAATTCCATAACTTTCATAATCAAATAATTCTCAAGAAATTACTCATAATTAAATCAAAATTTCACATGGCATAATCATTCATTTATAACTTACATAATTCTCATCATGAAATATACAATTCATCACTAAATTAAACTTGAAACATAATCATTGCATACATATATGATTTAATTTGTAAATTAAATATCCTCATGAAATCATAATTCATCCATTAAACAAAATTAAAAACACACATGTAGGTTCCAAACTGATGTCTCAGTAATCATCATCCAAACATAACATAATGTGCATCAAACTACTAAAGTGATAAAACCATAACATAAAGTATCAATAAAATCCATAGAGCATCAAAATATAATCATCAAATATGTCTATCCCTAATGCAGAACTGAATGGTTATGATAGGCTCGGGGTGAGGCCTCACATCCTCCCCCCCTAGGCATGAACTTCCTCCTAGAGTTCATCAAAAGGATGGGGGTATTGTGCTCTCATCTACGCTGCATCCTCCCATGATGTCATAACCTCATCATAGCAATCCCACTGGACCCTAACTTGGTCCAGCTCTTGGCCTCGAAGTGCTAGTGTCTGGCAAGCCAAAATGTAGATTGGCTCCAAAGCCAACTGACCGTCTGATTCCACCTGCATGGCATCCCAATCTATGATATGAGTCCCATAAAAAATATACTTTCTCAACACTGACACATGAAAAACATCATGGATGCGTGACAGGATCAGTGGCAAAGCAAGACAATAGGCGACAAGACCTATCCGCTCAAGTATCTCAAAAGGGCCATCAAATCTGGCTGCAAGCTTAGAGCCCTTTCCAAATCGGATTGGACTCTTATGAGGTCACACTCTCAGAAAGACTCTATCTCCCACCTGATAACTATGGTCTTCCCTCTTGGCATCTGCATACTTCTTCTACCTATCCTATACTTCCTTCAGATGTTGTCTGATCAATGTCACCTACTACTCTAACTCTCTCACTAACTCAAGACCTAAAGCAACTCTATCCTTAATATGGTCCCAAATCAATGGTGTCCTGCATGGTCTGCCATATAATGCCTAATAGGGAGGCATAGCTAGAGAAGAGTGATGCCCATTATTGTAGACAAACTCCACCAAATGAAGGTACTCCTCCCACCTAGTCTGATGATCCATGACATACATGCGAAGCATATCCTCCAATACCTGATTTACCCTCTCTGTCTGACCATCGGTCTCTAGGTGATAAGAGGTGCTAAAATTGAGCTTAGTGCCCAAAGCTGTTTGTAGTCCTCTCCAGAAAGATGATGTGAAGAGAGAATCCTGATCTGAAATAATATTATGGGGTATGCCATGAAGTCCAAAAATATCTTGCAAGAAAACTTGTGCTACTGCTAGGGCTATGAAAGTGGTCTGAACGGGTGAAAAGTGGACTACTTTGGTCAGCTTGTCAACTATCACCATGATGGCATCATGGCGTCGAGATGACATAGGGAGACCAATGATGAAGTCCATGGAAATAATATCCCACTTCCACTCTAGTATCTCATGAGGCTGAAGCAAACCACTAGGGTGACAATGCTCTGCCTTAACCCTCTAACAGTCAAGACATCATGCCACTATCTCAGCTATATTTTGTCTCATCCTTGGCCAATGATATAACTGTCTCAAATCTGCATGCATCTTCTTGACTCCGGGATGCGCTGCATAAGGGGCTCTATGAGCCTCTAGCATGATGAAAAATTGTAAGTCACTAGAGGATGGGACATAGATGCATCCTCTATGGTGTAAAAGCCCATTGGAATCTAGGGAATAACCTAAATATTTACCCTCAAGGGTACTCTGAGACCGAATGATCTGACTAACCTCTGCATACCAAACATCCTCATGCAAATGATGCAATATCTGATCCCTCAACTCAGTACCTTTTGTCATAGAGTAGGCCCCATGGAATCTCCTACTCAAAGCATTGGCAACCACATTATCCTTCCCCTTGATGTAGTGGACATCAAAATCATACTCACATAGGAATTCCATCCACTTATGCTATCATGCATTCAGGTTCGGCTAAGAGAAGATATATTGCAAACTCTGATGATCTGAATGGAGCGCAAACCGATGACCCAAAAGGAAATACCACCATCTCACTAAGGCATGAACCACTGCAGCTAACTCAAGGTCATGAGTGGGATAATTGAGCTCATGAGTCTTAAGTTTCCTAGACTCATATGCAATGGCTCACCCATTTTGCATAAGAACTACTCCCCAACCATCTAAGGAAGCATCTATGCAAACAAAAAAATTGGCTAAAGGGTCAGGCACTGCTAGAATAGGAGTGCTAGTAAGTGCCTTCTTGAGTTCTTGAAAGGCCCTCTCACACTTCTCGGTCCACTCATATTTCTTTCCCTTATGCTGAAGAGAAGTGATGGGATGTGCCACTCTAGAAAATCCCTCTACAAACCGCCTGTAGTAACCTGCCATTCCCATAAAACTTCTGACCTCGGTCACTGAAATAGGTGTAGGCCAATCCATGATGGCTCTAATCTTAGATGGATCTACTAAGATTCCATCTCCTAAAATAACATGCCCACGGTAATGAATCTTTGTCCTATAGAAAGCACATTTGGACAAATTGTCATACAACTGATTGTCTCTAAGACACTGCAATACCTATCTCAAGTTCTCTTTGCACTCCTCTTCATCCTATGAATAAATTAGTATATCATCAAGGAAAACAACTACAAACTTATCTAGGAAGGTGTAGAATACCCCATTCATAAGGCTCATGAAAACTGCTAGAGCATTAGTGAGTCTAAAAGGTACAACTGTGAACTCATAATGTCCATATCTGGTACAAAATGTAGTCTTAGGAATGTCACTATCAACAATCCATAGCTGGTGGTATCTTGACTTAAGATCAATCTTTAAAAACACTTTAGCACCCTTAAGCTGATCAAATAAATCATCAATCCTAGGATGTGGATACCGATTCTTGATGGTAAGCTTATTAAGCTGTCGGTAATCCATACATAACCACAAGGATCCATCCTTAACAAAGATAACAGGTGCGCCCCAAGGTGAAACACTAGGATGAATGTGACCCTTCTCCAAAAGTTCCTCTAGTTGAATCTTGAGCTCATTAAGCTCATTAGTGGTCATCCTGTAAGGTGCCCTTGAAACTGGAGCAACTCCTAGAAAAAGATCAATATGGAAGTCTACTATTCTATAAGGAGGCATGCCTAGAAGCTCGGTAGGAAACACCTCTACAAACTCCTAAAGTATAGGATAATCATAAAGAGATGGTTTCCCTTCCTCCTCATCCTCTCTATCACTGATAGTAATAGCAAAAAGCTGACATCCCTTCCGCATGCTCCGATTAAGCTGCATGGCAGAGATCATATGAAGAGAGATGCCTCTCTAAATCTCACAAATCATAATGGGCGTACCATGATCATCAAGGCACTCAATCCTCTTTTGTCAGCAATCTAACTTAGCTTTGTGGGCATAAAGCCAATCCATGCCAGGCACTATGTCATAAGAACCAAGAGGTGTGATACGAAGATCCACTGTAGTGATGAAATCACCAATCTACACCGAGCTATCCTTCACTAAAGAGTTGACTGACACTCTAGACCCTGATGCTAACTCCACTTCCCAACTAACTTCCTGTCTTGCTGCCACAAGCCTACAACGCTCCACAAAAAATGGAGATATAAAAGAATTAGTAGCACCTGAATCAAATAATATAGTAACACTAATACCGATGATCATACCTGTAGCCTCTATCACTGTGGCCTGGTGCTCAGCCTAGCGGTTATCAACCACTGCAAATACTCTGTGAGACTTTCCAAAGTCTCCAATGGTAGGCTCCAAAGCTACCAAATGCTGATTGCCTGATATCTGACCCTGTGGACAATCATGAGCTAAGTGCCCCATGGCACCACATGCATAGCAAGGACCTGATGTGAAAGTCTATACTCCCTGTGGCCTAGAGAACTGCTAACCATCGGTCCTACTAGAACCGCTGAAACCCCCCTGAGAGAACTATTGAGTCCATGATGGGGGTGCATTTGTATACTATTGTCACTGATCCTTTCTCTATCTCGGTGCCTACCACTATTTGGGCTTAGAGCCCTGCTGTCCCTGTGGTGGCTTCTATTTCTAGTTTTGTTGAGTCTACTGTTGTGGGTTCTTTTTAAAAGACCCTGAGGAATTGCTGTTATTATTCTTCCAGTGACTCTTCTGGTGCCCCTATGACTTTGATGTAGAGTTATAGTTTTGAGACCTATCACGAGCGTCTCTAGACCTACTTCAAATCTCTTTTGCAACCAAGGCCATTTCTACAGCCTCATGAAGGGTCTTTGGTGAGGTCATGCAAACCTGTCCCTCTATCCAATCATTGAGTCCCTTAATGAAATGGTTGATTCATAGCTTTTCATCCTTCATGTAGTCTACATAGGGTAGCAACTCAAGTAATCGGGTCTCATACTATAGCATTGTGATTTCCCTCTGCTGGAGCTCATGGAACTCATCAATATGCCTCTGTCTATAGTGCTCTGATAGGTACCTGTCTCGGAACCTCTCTAGGAATTTTTCCCAAGTCATAGTGTCCATAGTGGTGTTGTTCTTATATTCTTCCTATTTCTACCATGTGGAAGCACCTCCTCTCAAAAGGAGTACTGCAAATCAGGCCTTGACATTGCTATCATACTAACGCAACCCAAAGCACCTGTCTAAGCTCAAAAGCCATGCCTCGGCATCTGTACCCTCTATAGAACCATGATATAAAGGTGGTTGGAACTGTAGGAGATCTCTAATATGGTCCCCAGCATCACGAGGTGCCCTTCGAACAAATCCAGGTGGTGGTTCTACCATGTGAACCGAATCCACCTCATGTGCCCCCTGCCCTTCCTCTCAATCTCATGAAGGACTCCTAGTCCTCCCTCTAACCTATGATCTCTATCCCTCAGACAAATGGTGCTTTGGCTGAGGATTAACTGGAGGCAACCTCTCCTATATAACCCTGATGAGGTTCTATAAGACTAATAGGACCTCCTGATTAGGGTCTGGTGGTGGTTGTGGTGGTTGATTAACTACTGATATCTCAGCCCTTTGTTCTACTTGCTCGCGAGCTGAGGGAGCTCACCTAGCCCCTCGTCCTCTAATACATCTTTGAGCTTGACACGTAAGCGGAGACATCCTAACAATTACAAAAGCGTTAAAGCTAGCTAAGAAATGTAATGGGTTAAGGTTCCAATGTTGAAACCTAGGCTTTGATACCAAGTGTCATGGCCATAAAATTTCACTCTAAAAACACACTACGTTTTTTTTTTAAAAGGGTAATATAGGTCTAAGTTCATGTTGCGGTTTAATAGTTGACTAAGACAACAATTCAAAAGAGTTTGAAACCAGATTTCTTGCAAACGTTGGTGATAAAAGTTACTGGATGAATTAGTCCTATCATGGGATGATATAAAGACAGCGGAGTTGCAATTAAAGTCAGCCTAACGTTAAAGTTCATTCATGGAAGTACCAACTATAAAGTTTGGCTATACTAATATCGAATAATTGAGCCTAAAGCCAACACAATACTATAATGAGTGATTAAGATTCAATTATTAAAGCATTGCGACTATAAATCACGAAATCTAATTAGCTAGTTAATAATTAAACCAATTTCATCATTCAAAAGATTAAGTGCCAGCATAATTTTTACAAATAATAATTATATTAATTATTAGTATTCAATAATTAATATAGTTATTATTATATATCATCAATAGAGAATAAATTAATTAATTATTAAAAAGATAATAGTTATATTAACTACCAATTAATATAATTATTAAATCTTAAAATAATTAAATGATAAATATAAATTAAATATTATCATCTAATTAATATAGTTACTTGTGACCATTTTAATAAATATATTATTACATAATAATTATGTTAATTAATATTATTAATTAACACAATTATTAATTAATAAAATTTAAAAATTATTAAATATAATAAATATATTAATTAGTATTATTAACATTAATTAATATAAATAATGATTAATTTAATAAACATTATTTATATTAATTAATATAATTAATATTAATTAATATTAATAGTATGTATTAAAAATAATAAATAAATTTTAAAAATGGAGGTTGAAAGTTTCTTTTTTAAAGTCCCTTGGGATTGTGCAATAGTGTGGGGCCTGCGCTGCCTAGCCAGCACGATACCCTACCTCGGTAGTGTACCGCATTGCCTAGGCAGCGTGGGTACCCTACCTTTAGCAGGGCCTGCACCTGCCTAGAGCAGGGCACCAAGGGCGTGGGGTCCACGTACCCCCCCCCCCCCCTCTTAATCATTTTTTTAAAAAATAAAAAATTTAAAGGTTTTTTTTTTTAAGTTAAAATTTTTTTTAACCATTTTCTTTTATAAACCAAGCATGCCTACGGCCATTTCAATGGCATTTTTAAAATTAAAAAAAAAAAATTAACTAGGCATAAAAATAATTCCTTTTATTTTCTAAAGAACTTTTAACATATTTTATTTTGTGTCTTTTTGTCTTTTGGGGTGGGGACCCAGGAGGATCCCACCCTCTGACTAGGGTAATAGGTCACAAGACATAGGTTATTTTCTTTTTATTTTTAGATTACATGTGGCTGGGTAATAAAAAAAATTTATTGACTGTCTAATGGAAAATGTATGGAAAATTTTTCCCATACATTTTCTAGAGACTTGTAGGTCTCAATTTCACAACTTTTTGGTTTCTTTCTTCTTCTTTTTTTGTTATTTTACACCAAGTTATTAGTTTACTGGTCTCATTTTACTAAAAGAAATAAAGGTTTGGTTCAACTATTGAATGAATTCAAGGCACAATTTCATAAAGAATAGTTCAAAGATAAACTTGTCTATCATTTTACTGCCTAAGTTATCCTTTCTTTTATTGTTTCTCAACATAGATTTTTACTATCATACTACATGGACTTTCATTTAATACAATTCTTTTCTTTCTTGCTCTAATAATTTCTATTCAATGAAATATTGCCAATGACTACAATGAAACTTCAGTAAATTTTCCTCCTTTTATTATATCAACATGGGAAAATAAAGTTATCTCAATGAGTAAATAAGCAATGCTCAACTCAATTTTTACACTCCTTTTATGAAACATGAATACACCAAAACTATCCTTGAACATTACACGATAATTTCAAAAAATAAAACTATCCACTATTCTTCCATACAAATTTCTTCACAACTTGATTCAACATCACTTGTCACAACACAATATTTGGAGTGTTAACTCCATTAAAAAACAATAACATTGAGCTCAAGGGACTTTCATGACTCCCTTACAAAAACAATAATCTTAATTCAAAAGTGTTACAACTCAAATATGAGAACATCATCAAATTTTCCTCAAGAGTCCTACTTCAACATGAAGACTTCAATGGCTTCCATAACCTACAATAAACAAAATATAGGCCAAGGAGTCCTAACCTGCCAACCTAGGCTTCTATGAAGCCACCCCCAAGCTAGGGGAACCATTACAAAGACAAGGAGACAATCAAGCAAACCCATAATAACAACAACATAAAAGAAACACAATGAAAACTCCCTTCCAAGGCTAAGCAAAGAGTCTCAAAATGATTCAAAAAGAGGGGTGAAGGTGGAACCATTTCAAGGGGAGAAAACACATCTCATGATAAGAGATAAGCCATCACTTGGCTTCCTCATCATGTATCTTTCACCACAAGCACAATCTCAACAAAATCCTTATGACCCCTAATATACAAAACAAACAATAAAGATGGCTACATGGAGCCCATACATCCATGTTTCATCCCTCTCCTATCCAAGGAGAGACTCTAAACCCTTGAATGTCCCAACAATCCCTTCACCCCCAAGGCTACTCTTCCCTCCCCAGGGTGAGTACGGCCTTGAGAACACTCCCATAATACAATGCAAATCAAGAAATTCAAGAACTCCATGAAAACTTCACTTTCACAATACAAAGGAAATAACACTACAACAAAACTAAGATTCACATAACATCCACTATCACAAAATAGCAAGATCCCAAGCACAAACTCAATAAGAACACAATAACTACATTTTTGCATACAAACAATAAAATACATGAGAACTCTTTCTCTCAACATGAAAACAAAAAAAAGCAAAATGAAGAATGCCACCAACCTTGATCCTAGCTTATGGAAAAAAGTTGATGAAGAGCTTTTCCACTTTCCAAAGTCCTCTCCAAAATAGCCAAGTCTCCAAATCTAGAGAGTGGGTGTCAAACTCTTCCAAAAGAAGAGTCCCTTCTAAAAAGGCCTCCACACACTCTCCTAGGAATAGGATCTCTCTCTAATTGGATGACCTTCCCAAGCTTCTTACATGGTTTCCAAATATGGATTCCTAAAAAGGTTGCCCAAAAAGTGGACCAAAGACTTGTATCATTATTGGATGAAACTCTAACCAAGACCTTGCTTCAAAAGTGGATTTTTAGCCATTTTGAAAATCCAATTTTGGAAGGGTCTTTTGGTCAACATGGGGTTATCCTATGGTTAAAAATGCCCCTTACCCATACGTATATCAAGTGGGCTTACTAAAAATGGCCCTAACACTTCCCTAGACACCTTTTAAGCCCCCCCAAAACCCATGTAAGCTCAAATTCGAAATTTATTGATATGACAAAACCTCAAGCTCCCTAACCAAGTGATTTTCATGGGGATCCTAAAGGGTACTATCCTAGGTAGGTGTTCAACCAATCCCCAAGTGGACATGTCATGGCCACAAGTACACACACATGTGTCAAGTGACACAAACAAAAAGAGACACGTCACAAGCCATGTGGCATATCCACTTGGGCATTCTCACAAAAATCACATTTACAATTAACAAATAAATCAAATACATTCATGCATCATACTTTTATGAATTAATACATTACAATGAGGTTTTTGGCTTCTCACTAGAAGCAACCTTGGCTCAAACTAATTTTCACATTAGTCTCTGCGATGGTTCCCGAAATTTACCATGGCCTATTTCCCTACACACTCAAGTCCAATATTAGTAGTCCAAGGAAATATACATGTAAATTCCATAACTTTCATAATCAAATAATTCTCAAGAAATTACTCATAATTAAATCAAAATTTCACATGGCATAATCATTCATTTATAACTTACATAATTCTCATCCTGAAATATACAATTCATCACTAAATTAAACTTGAAACATAATCATTGGACACATATATGATTTAATTTGCAAATTAAATAGCCTCATGACATCATAATTCATCCATTAAATAGAATTAAAACAACACATGTAGGTTCCAAACTGATGTCTCAGTAATCATCATCCAAACATAACATAATGTGCATCAAATTACTAAAGTGATAAAACCATAACATAAAGTATCAGTAAAATCCATAGAGCGTCAAAATATAATCATCAAATATGTCTATCCCTAATGCAGAACTGAATGGCTATGATAGGCTCGGGGTGAGGCCTCACATTCACAATAGCTGAGAAACATAATTGTAGGTGTCATAGTCACAATCTTTTGGAGACAACATAATTGAGTTGTGTACCCAAGCGATGGAGAGAAACTTCTGCACCCCCGATTCCAAGTTGAATAGATCTGTTGGAGGACCTTGTATTCATGAGCAATAGATGTAGTCAACTTGGAATCAGAGGTGTAGGAGTTGCTCTTCATCATCTGGGTATACAACTCAATTACGTTGTCTCCAGAAAATTGGGACCATGATGCCTACAATTATGTTTCTCAGCTATTGTGTCCCAGGACCCCATATGACCCTTTCCGACCGTTTACGATCCCTAAGAATACATCTTAGAGGTCTTAAAATGTCGTAAAGGGTCATAAGAGGCTCATAGGAGGGGCTAGATGAGTTTCCACCTTCACGTGGTTGGCCCTTTTAAGTAGAGAATGTTAAACTATTCTCAAAACAAAGAGAAGCTCAATAATTTAAGGTCTCAGTCCACGGAGATGCTAAAAAAATGATGAGAATCAATGATGGAGAGTTTTTAGATTTTGAGAAGACATATATGGAGTGGAGGCTAGATTGAGTACCAGTGCAGAGATGATGATTTAGTAACCTACATCTATAAAACCTTCACAATTATCCCTTCTTTGGCCTCCACTCATTCCTCTTCTCAAAATCGGTTATCTAGAAACTTTGGATACTGTTTCTCATCCATCCAGGAAATGTGCTAGTGATCGTATAAAATTACTTTAGGCCTCCAATATTGATGAGATGTACAAGTGTAAAATGTTTTTTCAAGACTGGGATCAATTTGTGCAGTGTACATAAATGCAAGGCAGTGATTATTCTCGATGATCAACAGGTATAAGTCTTCCAGGCCTTACCCAGTAGCTAGGACTAAAGATAACACAGCTCAAGAGACCATCATAGGTTGTCTCTTTCTTCAGTCTGTATTATTGACAGAATATTTTACCTTTCATTAGCTCATCAAATTTGGGGATTTGTAAGAATTTAATAGAATATTCTCATGACAACGTATATTATTTAAGTTGACGTTGCACAAATTTATCTACTTCACGCACTTGTAGACTATTAGGACAGCGATAAAGAAGCATTTGATGTTAAGTTCCAACATAAAGTGAGTAAATTTGTTTTAAGTAAGAAAACAATGATAACATGAATGCGTATGAAATTGAAATGTAGTCTGTTGATTCTTGCCATACACAATCTGTGCATGTTGATGACAATGAGGATGTGCATCACAGTAATACAAGTAAACATCTTAAATTGGTTGGTGTAGTAATACAAATTTAATTACAATTGGTGTTTGGATTAATGTAACAATTTGTATTGCAACTGTAGATAGTGTAGAGGTTGTTGTTAATGAGCAGGTTGAGGTTGAGGCCAAGGCCAAACAAACTGACCTCGATGTTGATGATGTGACTAGATTAGGTAAAGAGCTATATGATTATGGACTGTAAAGTACTGAAATACTTTAAAATGTTTTTAATGTTTTTAATTATAATAAAATATTTTTAATTGAACCCTTTTATATGTTATTGCAGATGACCCCCCTTTGCATCAACAGAGAACTAGGCGTGCATTGAGATCTAACAAGAGGGTAGATGATCATCATCATGATATCGATACTCCTCTTAATGATTACTTCTTAAAAACTAGAAATCAAAAGAAAAAAAAAGAAATGATTGTCATCTATGCACCTTAATTGATAATGACTGATTTTTATATGCCAATGAATTTAACTATGTTGTATTGAATGTTCATAAATTTTATAATGTGTTAATGAATGTTATCGTGTGATAATTAATGAATGTCACATTTTATTAATGTGTGAATGAATGTTAATGAATGTTATCGTGTGATAATTAATGAATGTTACATTTTATTAAAGGATGAAATAATGAATGAATGTTAGATGTTAAAGGGGAATTCAGAGTGATGTTAGAGTTGGGGGTGGGGCCAAATGAGCTTCCACCTTCATGTGGTTGGCCCTATTTAGTACAAAATATAAAACTATTCTTGAAACAAAGTGAAGCTCAATAAGTTTTTTCCTTATATAGGGTGTCAAGTGTAGCCTTTATCCCACTCTCAACATTGCAAGGCTTCAAGTGGTGTTCTGAGATTGGTTTCTCCATCTCCCATTGACATCTTGTCTTTCTCCTAAGAACTCTCACTGAGCTCTAATACATGGATGAGCAGAAGATGTCCCTTACAGGCTACACATATATAATATGGTAGATCTAGGGAACAAATATACTAAAACATAGAATTAGTCAACTTGAATCTATAGTTTCTTCATTCACAATGAAAATTCAAATTACAAGCCATATTTTAGATTTAATATTCATATTCATCTTCATCATGATCATAGCCATCATAGTCAGCATTTGGTTCAACTTCATTTGGACCACACTCCATGTCGGGTATGTCAGGTACCATTATAAGGCATGGAGTGTGGTCATACCCATGTTACCATAACAATGAGTTAGCCTGTAAAATTATGAATAAAATACTATAGGTGCACTCGGGATTGGCCCAGGCACCCAAGTTCCTACCAAAGGAACCCAAGTCAAACCTAGAGGAGAACAAAAGTAGAACCGGAACCCAGCCTCAAACAAAGAACTGGATAACTTGGCTTTTTTCTAATTCAAGTTTATTTATGAATTCTTCTCTAATTCTTGTTGGAATTAGGAGAGATAGGTACTGAGAGGGGAGGGGTGAATTAGTGCCTTCAAAAACTTAACTTGTAAACTTTTCAGATCTAAAACTATAAACAGTGATAACCGACCAATATAACTTGAATCTAATTGCATGAATCATTTATCTACTTAAGATAAGTAAGTAAACAACATGAAATCCATAATACAATCACATGACTCAAGTATTTTGGTAATGCAAAAACCCTTGTAAGAAGGTAAAAACTATGGTGGGGATGACACCCACAAATTCTTCACTACTGTAGATAGAAAAGGTTTGCATGTTAGGGCTACAAGTTTTGATCACTTCTGGTGATCTCACCCTGTTAGGAGTGACATGTCAGATCGGATAGATCTACCTAGTTATAGGATTTTAACAACACTAATGAAGTGTGCACTGAGTTAAGAGATTTACGTAAGATTAAACTAAACTATATTTCTACTTCCAAACCTTTGATCTTTTCACTGACTTCAACAGTGAAGGTGTCTAGAGTACAAATCTCCAATAAGTATTGACAAATTGTCTGGGTGATGGATTTTGTTTCAGTGATTACCTCAGATAATTTGACCTTAAGTAATGCCACTTCTTGGCTGATTTTCTCTGCTAATTTGTGCTATATTCTAGATTCTTCCCTTTCTTTAATTCATTTATCTGCATCTATGTCTGGGGCGTTGATCTTCTCAACAAGTGTAGCAAGTTGATCTATAATAGGCGTATTCCTCATCAATATGTATCTCAGGTACTACCTGTTGGAGGATATTGCACACATTATTTAATACTTATTTTCATTTGTGCTCTTTCTTTAGCTTCTCTTGCACTGCCTTCCTTGAACATAACTCTCCATATTTACTCAATTCCTCAGAAATTAGGGTCCTCAGGTCACACACAGGTAAAATAATTACTTCACCTAGGGTGACCTACCCTTTTCCTTTCTTCTTCTTCTTCTGTGCTAGGGGTGATTTCTTCTCAATGATAGCAATGGATCTATCTCTAGTCTTCGGAGTGTCCTTCCCTATTAGCACTTGTTCTTCCTTCTTCTACTCCTTGGTAGTGGTGGTCTTGGTTGTTGTAGTAGGAGTCTCAGTTGTGGTGTTCAATGGAATCACCTCGATTGCCTTTGAATCTTGTGTGTCCGTTGTTGCATCTATTTCCTTTGGTTCGGTGGAAGGTGCCTCTTTATGTGTAGGCTCATCTATCTCTACAGGTTTCTCTATGTGTTGATTCCCTGTGGTATCTTTGTTTTGCTCAGGATCTAAGCCGTCGGGTTGTACTTGGGAAAGAATTTCTACTGCTTTAGCAAGTACAGGAAGTTCACCCGATAGTGATGTTAATAGACTATTAGTATCTAGTGCTTCATCTTTATTTGGTACAATATTTACATCTTCATCATCTTGGTCATCAGGATCACCATGAGTGATGTCTACAACAAGTACATCATCATTGATTTTCTTCTCTAGTTGGATTTCAACTTTATCCAGTGCATCCTGTGAAACGCTTATGTTTGCCTTGTCCTCAGTGATATCGATTGCCTTGGTAACTGATATACCGGTACTCTTTGATTTCTTTGCTTGTCCTTCATCAATGTAAATACATTTACCTTTATAATTTTGTCTCTTCTTAGATAGGTTCAAAAATGCATGTTGCTCAGCTTTTTCTTCTATTTTTAGAATTGATGTCCATATAGAATCAGTAGTGATATCCATATCTGCTACATTGCCATCCATGATCATTAAGGCTCTATTCTTGATCATAAAGTTTTCTTGGTACTTGGTCAAGTATTCACTAACTTGTCCAAAGCTTAGGTATGTGGTTGCCTGAACTAGAGAGTGTTCTCTCTTTCTCTTCTCGGTGTCTAATGCAACAACCCATTTCTTAGAAATTATATCATCCAATTTCTTCGGTAATGCATAGGAAAAATCCATTGGAACTTTCTTAAACTTTATCATCATTTGGATGACAGCCTCTTCAATTTTAGTTTGATCTTTTGACATTTTGTCAAATCTGTCTAGCGAGGGATCAGCAAGGTCTCCATGTTCAATTATGTCCTCAATGACTTCATCTATTGTTTTAGTCTTGTTACTAACCACTTTGAATTGATTTACATCATCCTTTGTCTCTGTATCCTTTAGATCTTCCTTATTTCTTATGTATTTCCTCCTTTTCTTAGGTGTCTCAGCTACAACTTTGTTCTTTCTCTTAATGTATTTCTTTGTCGATATAGCTGCCCTTCTTTTTGTTACTTTTACTACTTCTTCCTTCTCGATAGGTGGTGCGACAATTGACGAACGTGTCTTCATACCTTCATGTATAGGTGACTGCATCTTTTTAGGAATTTCAGGTGGAGGAACCAGTGTAGGATCTACTTCTTTGTTAGACTCGATCTCCTTACTATCATATGGTTTGTCAGCTAACTGTAGCTGACCTTCGGTTGCCTGTTCAACCGGTATCCCTTTAGATGTTTCAGACTTATCTCCACATTTAGCAGTGAGATCTTTCTTCATCTTCTTTACCTTTCTAGTTATTTTATCAATCTCAATATTCATAGATATTCTAGATTTGGCTTCTTCATATACTCTGAACCTAGTGGCAATGGGATCCTTCGATACTGCAAGTAGTGCATTAATAGATTTCAATGCGAAATCATGGTTTATTTCATATCCCATCGGTTCCAACCATTTTATCCTAGGCTCAACTACTTTTTATCAAGGTGTAATCAGTGTTGACCACAAAACATATGTCATTCTCAAATTTCTAAACTAATTCCTTCAGAATTCTGCTTCTCTTTTGCATTTTAGATTGAAATTCAGTGAAGTATGCATTAAACTCTACATTCAAATTATCTCCTAACTTCTTCATCATTTCACCAATCTATTTTTTTATTGGTACATCTGGTATCCAATTTACTTTACCAGTGCCAGGTACATACTTTTGTAAATAGAGGAATATGCATGCAAGTTGAGATACAAACTTACATGTGTTAGATTTCTTTGTCCTTATGGTCTTCATATTCTCCTAAAGTTGATGAAACAATACCTCAGCAAGATCAACCTGGTGACCTTTTACTACAATTTTGTGCACCATGTCTACCGCGTTGCAGGGTACACTATTGAGTCTGCTTGATTGAAATAGCTTGTACCCAATCACATGTGCTACAAATTTTACTGTCAGGTCCTTGATTGTAGAAATCTTCAATGCTTGACCATCCCATTGTGCTCCAGTGTATTTCTTAACATCTGGTCATGAAGAACTTCAGAAAGCCTTAGCTTTGTCAGTTGCAGGGAGCCAAGTAACCCTACCGATTATTTTCTTGTTGACCTCAATCGGTTTATCCAACCAGAACTTGTCATTGTGATATCTGCTCAAAATGATTATAATCCAATCCGATTTAAATGATTGCAGAAAGAGTGTAAAACATGATAACCCTAATTCCTCAATCCTCTTGTGATCTGATTTTATTTTTCCATCGGGGCCACGGAGTAGTTGATATGCTGCAATAATTTCATAAACTCCAACTTCTCTGATTTTGTAGTGAATATAAGACCTTACGTCTTCTATCAATAAAACCCTTTATGGTATGCTCAAAAATGCACCCATTGTATCTATTTGTGCAGTGACTTTAGGATGTGGTTTAAACTTTGATTCTTCAAAATTTTCCCTAACGATTAGATTAACGTCCTCTTAAACACTTTGAGTTTTGCTTGCAGACGATGTCGATGCCATAAATTAATTCTAGGGTTTTGGCAAGCAACAGGATAGGAAGTGTTTGATCGCAAATGAACTTACTCAGTATCATGAAGAGTGATGTTGGTTAGATCTAGTGTAGCCTTGAATCCTTCAGAAAAATCCTTTAGCTCAAACTCTTCTCTTTGAATTCTCCGCTCTTCGAAATCGCATTGTAGAAATGAACTCTATTCCTGTGTATTTATAGACTTTCAATGTTCCCACTCAAACTTTTATGTAATAAATGCTCCATCTAACTTTTGGTATGACATAGCTGTCAGCTCGATGACTACTAAAACTTTCATCCACTCGGTTAACATAGGATTTCTTCATCGGTTGATACACATGCTCAGTTAACCTTAGATAGTGATTACCAATGGGTAACCAACTCTCGGTCTCTCTTTTACCGACTGTATAACATTATTAGCTCATGACAACTAAACCATAGTGCATCTTTATTCGTGCTGATTTGGTATAAGAACATTATGCATAAGGAACTATATGTAAAATGTGATCTTTTAAAATATCAATTCCATACATACCTATTTCACTTTAAGTGGAGGTACCGATGTCACCCAATCCAATGGACGAGGTTTCACCGACAACATTACTTGACTCAGCATTCTCATTAGATGCCTTCTTCCACATAGTGTTCCTTAACTTCATGATATCAACAATATTATATCCACTTTCAAATATATGGTTCTCATCTGGTGTTCGGTCTCTGCAGTTCTTGCTTAAATGACCGATCATATGGCAGTGCATACAAGCCATCCCAGAGTTTGTCCAGTTTCTTGATTGTCCTATCTGACTCTTTCTATATCAATTTGCTGCAATGTGTCCATATCTACCACATACAACACAATTATTCCATGTATTATAATCCCAAACATAAGAGTTACCTTGTCTCTTCGATTGATATGGCCTGCGTTGTGGTTTCTCCTTAGGTGTCCAGACTTGTTTCATTTTTGCCTTACAGTCTCGTGCAATGTGTCCATGCTTGTTACAATTATAGCATATTTTTTCCATAGTAGTATTATTAGCAAGATCATTTTTCTTAGCTCTACACTCATAAGAAGGATGTCCAAACATACCACAATAGTAACAGTATCCATTAAACTTAGGAGTGATAGGAGGTTTACCTTGTGCTTTGCTTCTACACACATTAGATGTATGTCATGGTTTCCCATAGTGATAAAATGTCAACACTTTAGGTTTTTGATTTTGATTGATGTTGACTTGTTCAGCTTGATGTGATGTTTCTCCTTCACCGATGTAGCCTATACCAGCTTTGCTCCCAAATCTTCTCTGATTAGTTAAGAAGTCATCAATCTTCTTGGAGCTGTCCTCAGCAAGTTTCTTCATTTCATTTTGTTTCTGTTGATTTTTCACTTCATTTCTCAGCTTCTCATTTTCTTCTATGATTCTTGCAATATCTTCTAGTTTTCTTGATAATTCTACATTCACTCAGTTTACTTCTTGATTCACAGTCATCACTTGATTGGTTGTTTGGAAATGTGGGTCAGTGAGTCTTTGTATCTCACTTTCTTTGGTTTGAATTTGTTCACTCATCTGTCTTCAATCATTGATTACCAAATTTCTTTCTTGCTCGGCTTGATTTTCTTTGTTCATTTTTTCTATCATTCTCACCATCTGAGATTCTTGACCGATTTGTAGTGCTTTCACTTGATTAGTTAAGTATTGATTATTTTCAGATAGATCAGTGATTATGCTTTCAGATCCATCAGAGATGCTTCCAGAACTAGATCCAATATGCTCGAATATGTCATCAATAGGTTCTTCATGATAACCGATCTCATTCTATAGTCTAGCTAGGTTCTTCCTTTCATCCATTAATTTCTTCAGTTCTTCCTTGGCTTTCTTATATTGTTCCACAAATATTTGCATTTGTATCTTTTGATTCTTAATAGTCTTGTCAAGCTCGTATCTCTCCATGACTTAGATCTTTACCTTCAGTGGTTAAACTATTCAATAAGAGAACTGTGCTCTGATACCAATTGTTGGAATTAGGAGAGATAGGTACTGAGAGGGGAGGGGTGAATCAGTGCCTTCAAAAACTTAACTTGTAAACTTTTTAGATCTAAAACTATAAACAGTGATAACCGACCAATATAACTTGAATCTAATTGCATGAATCATTTATCTACTTAAGATAAGTAAGTAAACAACATGAAATCCATAACATAATCACATGACTCAAGTATTTTGGTAACACAGAAACCCTTGTAAGAAGGTAAAAACTACGGTGGGGATGACACCCACAAATTCTTCACTACTGCAGATAGAAAAGGTTTGCTTGTTAGGGCTACAAGTTTTGATCACTTCTGGTGATCTCACCCTATTAGGAGTGACATGTCAGATCGGCTAGATCTACCTAGTTATAGGATTTTAACAACACTAATGAAGTGTGCACTTAGTTAAGAGATTTACATAAGACTGTTAAGTCTACTCTGTTAAGAGATTTTATCCAAAAACTCTATTACAATTTTCAGAAAGCAATAGGTATTTATCTGCTATTTGACACTCAATTGTTTGTTACATATCTATAAGCTTTGATAAAATATCACCTTACTTGTGATGAATCTCTGCTCTGAACTGCTCGGTAGCCTCTACTAATTTT
The DNA here is from genome assembly GCA_027943335.1 of Chamaecyparis obtusa. Lineage (NCBI taxonomy): Eukaryota > Viridiplantae > Streptophyta > Pinopsida > Cupressales > Cupressaceae > Chamaecyparis > Chamaecyparis obtusa. The sequence continues at coordinate 577,809 of BSBK01003859.1, read as the reverse complement.
GCTCAAATTGAATTCTATTGTACTTGGTTCTGTACTGTTAACTGATAAACTTGAAGATAGGAAAATGCTTCAAGTGCTCCTTGATTCATATATCAGTTCACACAAAAAATGATGCAAACACATAAATATATAGTGTTCTATTTTTCTTCTTTAACAAACTTAGGTTACACAATAATCATAACCCTAAGATCTACGGTGTACAATAATAACCTAGATCATCTATTACAAAAGATATACATTGTATTTAATGAATATCATTACATTAAATGTTCCTTGATCTTGGTAAAACATTTTACAAACCGTTGTAACCGTTTGCATAGAAGAATGTGCCATTCCTGAATACTATGCTGTTTCTTGTGATCCTCGATAAACACTGTGTAAATTGATCGATGTTTACTATCTGTCAGTGTCGGTGTCTGTTGGTGCTCGATAAACTATCTGTTGCTCGGTATACTACTTTACCAAATAGTCTGTTCTGCTTTATGTTACCGATTAGCTCATTGTAAGTAACTGACTGATATCTTTACATACCTTTGGTACTAATGAAAACCTTGGAAGCTCAATAGAGATAACAATTCCAACCTGATTATTCCATATTTTGTTTTTCAATTTTCCTTCTTCCTCACTCCAAATTATGTTATGTTGTTATTTCCTTTTACTAATTGTGTTATTTCAAGGATCACCACCCATGACTTGGTTAAGATGATGAATGTTGTCAATGCCTTTCTTACGAAGGAATCACTGCCTGCCATTAATGAATATTAATGATCATTGTTTCCTAAGGGTATTCGTTATTTGTGTATGCTGATCACCCAAGACTTTGGTTGTGATTGGCATGCTATGAGGTTTGTCAGAAGTGGGGGTATGACATGCTGGTTGGATTATAACATATTGACACTTACACCATGAAGAAGACAAATGATTAAACAGAAAGAGAGGACCAACTGAACCATCTTGTGGTCAGTCTATATCACATTAAGAAACAACGTCAAGACTCGAGAATCAAAACAATCAAAAGTTTCTTCAAGACCATGAATGATCAACAACATTCCATCAGAAAACAAAACACTAATCTATGTTATCATTAAGCCATAAAATATGTCTTTAAAGTTTAGAAGCATCACAAAAACTTTTAAGAAACATAGTACTATCCAAAATATGTCTTTAAAGTTTATTTCTAATGATTATGATGATGTTGATGTTGATGTTGATCTCAATAATTTATTTCACTTACTGATGCTTGCCTAGATTGAATTTTGAATTGCCAAGCTGGAGAACACTTTCAAAGATTAGGGTTTGTTCCACATGATACTCTTAGTTATAGCTCAAATGCAACTCAACATATTTTTTATGCTGGGAAACCCACTGCAGAAACTCATCCGCAGGTGAAATTTAATGCTATGAATCTTGGCATTGTTAATGTTATTACTTTTCCTCATGTTTCATATTTGTGAAAAATTTTCTTGGCACTATCTTCTTTTTCAATTCCTATATTTGCAGCTTTTTAGATCATTAACTTAAGCATTACATGTCTTTGTTCAAAGTTCATTCTAACAATATATGATATCTTATTCTTATTACAATGTTCTTTGTTGTGGGGTAGGAGGTCAATCTTCATTGTCTTCATTGTGGGGGACAATGAAGATTTCTCTGACAAATAGCGGGTCTTCTTTAGTATCTTATAATAACATGCTAAACTGATAAAGGTGTTATGGGCATTTAATTTGCAATTACTAATAGATTAAGCATATTATTACTATGCTTAATGTTCCATTTAAATGCATTTAACACAAAAAACAAATTTATAAAACTGAACCAATGGCATGTTTACAACAAAGATGTGTTGAGGAGGTTGCTCCTTGTTTAATGTTAACTGTTCCTGCACAATCCACTCATACAATAGTGAAATGCTATGTGGAAGGGATGGTTGATAGTGTTCCTTGAGGGAAGGGGGATTGTGAAATACTTGTTATCATTGTATTGTGTATTTCCAATATGTTTGGATGCAAGGTAGACCAGGAGAATGAAGGATCACTCACTGATTGCATGATAACCCGGTTTTCAAGGGTCATTGGTTGAGGGGATAGTCAAGTTTCAGATGATTGGGCCATTGGAGGACCCTATTTCTTTGTATTAATTGCTATTCAAATTGGATGCATGGATTTCTTGTGATTTATCAGCTGCTATGTATCCTGCAACTGCATCTATAAATCTGCATATACTTCTCTAGGGTTGTAAGCCACTTAGAGATCAAAATAAAGAAACTAAATCAAAATCATTCTTTGTCCTATTTCCTTTTAAGAAAGTCTCAACTATCAATGATACAATACATTTGATGCCCTAAGCTATCAATACAAATGACACATAGCTAGAAGCTCACAGGCTGTCCATTTGATAACCACAGTCAACATTTCAAAAAAAATGGATATCCTTGAGCACAAGCACCAATAACATCAAATAATAGAGTTAAAGCATGGGCTAGGGCACGACACTAGTAGAATGTGGTCATTTTAGTGATAGCAATATACAATGGCATCATTAAATGTGCCAGTAATATCAACAAATGTGAATCCAAACATTTGAAAATCAATGGCATGTTTACAACAAAGGTCTAATAGAACTCCCAACAATTCTTAAACATACTTTATCTAATATGATGAATTCTTAAACAATTAAGGTTGGAGTAGACATAGTTATCACACTATTTTTTTGTGTGGTACAAGGAAGATTTGGCTAGGTCAAATCTTCCTTCGTGCTAGCAGTCTATAGAATTAGACCTTTATTTTAAACAATTGATCATATTAGATAACTAGTATGTTTAAGAATTGTTGGGACTGGTCCTTTAGTGTGTATTAAACAAAATAAAATTTTCAGCATATTATTATCATTTTATTTCTTTGTTGTAAACATGCCATTGGTTCAATTTTGTAACTTCACTATTGTATGAGTGGATTGTCCAGGAACAATTAACATTAAACAAGGAGCAAAATCCTCAACACATCATGGAAACCATTGAATTCAATAATAAATGAAATCTAACACCAACACTATTCCTTCCATTTACTTCTACCAAGAATAAAGCATTTAATCCATTCAACATTACATATTGAATATGGTTAAAATGGAAACATAGTAATGTACCTAACATTCAACACATATACATTTGAAATTGAATTTGGAATTGAAGTAGCATAAGTAAATCTGAAAATACTTGAAAATCAATTAGGTCAAGATACATACCTCATCATGAAATTGATTCATAAATACCTATTTTCTGAAGTCTATGCATACGTTCAGAAAATCTGAAACCTGTCTTGGACTGGAAATGTTGAGACAAAGAAAACCTATAAATCTTTCATGGAGATGGCTTAGCTTGGGTTTGACCCTCATAAAAGGTCAAATACCACATTCTTTATTTGAAGTCTGATTCAAATTCTGTTCGCAGATCCTGAAAGTTCGGCGAAAAGGGTACTCAAATTTGTCCTCTGATCCTCAAAACAAAAATTGTAGATATCTGAAAATGGGAGTTTTGGGGTGGCTATATAGGGTTTTTCCTTAGTCAAACCCCCATTTTGGTGGTCTCCACCTCCATGAATAGCCGATTGAAATAGAATGTGTGTGTGTATGTATTGAAAGTGTAATGCCAAGATCTAATCCTCTAGATCAAAACCCTAGCATGAATATGTATGAAATAACAATGCATAGATTTGAATGAGATAGAAAAGCATACCAAGCCCCCAAGGCTAAAGTACTTCTACCAAACTCACAATCCGTAATTGCTACCCCATGATTGAATCCTTGAATGCTTGAAAGTTGATAATGGTGGATCAAGGAGGAAAGGATCTCTCTTGCTCCAATTATGAGTCTACAAAGATGCTTGATGTCAATAATGGCTTGATCTTCTATCTTCCTCTTGCTAACTTGCACCTTCACTATTCTTCCCTTGCTTGAATTCTTTCTTGCACTTGAGAGCTTGCAATTGCTTGAGATGAGATATGAAAACTTGATGTGAAAATGAGAGAGGAAGGCCTCCTTTTATAGTGATCTAGGGCACACTCCTCTAGATGGGCCACTTTGGAGAATTAAATCCCAATTAGGTCCTCACCTTTAGAAAATATACCTAGATTAAATGCAATTAAAGGATTTACGATCTCGAAACCCGAAATGGCAAACCCGGAGCGGGAAAATAAATTTCCCGAAAGCCCAAAGCCTAGAAATTAAGAATCTAGAAAATTTAGAGAAAGGGTTCAAAGTTGAGATTGACCTTGACCTAGTCAGGGTTGACCTAAGACATTGACCTTTTTCCCAGGTTGACCTAGAATCAAGTGCAGAGGTCCCAGGGATGCCCAGAAACCTAGAATTGATGCAAGAATAGGACAGAATGTCAGGGATAGACATAAAATCCTATGATTACTAAAATGAAGGCCAAGAGGATCTATTTCTAAATCCTACCTAGAAAATAGAGCCATGGAAGAGGGAAATTCAAGAGAATCCTTGGGATTCTAACCCTAATTTCACCTAGAATGAAGATGAGTGCAAAATGCATCCTAAATGCATGTCTATCATGATAAATGTATTAAAAGAGGGTGCTAAAACCTATCAAGATGGAAGTGCTTCCATTTTAAGATGATACATTTAGCCCCCACTTTATCTTATTTATGACACTACGTGAATATGCAAGCTAAAGTAAGAAAACATCATAGTAAATAAAAAGGATATAGCCAAGTCATTGATGTAAAGATCCTGCAGAAAACCATTAGAACCTGCAACACACAAGGTTAATCTATAAATCACCTAAATCTTACTATATGATAATTCTAGAAGTGTATAGAGCCCTTTATGCCCCCCCTATTTCGGCTTTCTTCTTCGGAATGGTGAAACAAGGTGATAAGAAAAACTCTATATACTGGATATGCAGAGTGGTGAAAAGTCCTATCCTAAACCAATTAGAAGGATTCCTAACCTTCCTAAACTATTTCAAGAAGTTAGGTATCTAAATCATGATTCCAACGCCACTAATGGCACTGAAAATGAAGTTACCAAACTCAAGTTATGATGAAAAGAGTGGATGTCTGTCTAAATGCATAAGAAAGAAATTTTGAGTTTTTACCCTAAAAAATAGATAAAAATCAAAACTTACTCATTCTTACCATTTGTAGATTCAAAATGAGAAAGCACGATGCTGAGAAGAGAAGAACTATGAGTGACACGGCTGGAGTCTCTGAGACACCGCTTAGCTACCGGACGGCCACTACCCGAGGTGAGTTATGCCTTTATCCACCTTTGTGTTTTTCAATTTCCTAATTTGAGAGGTTAGGTCAATTTTTCCCTCTTTAGTTCGACCCTGACCCATTTAGGTTGACATTGACCCACCTAGGTCAACTTTGACCCATAAAAATTGACATTTCCTAGGGGGTTTTTGTCATGTTTTGAGATGAGGTTGACCTTGACCCAAAAAGGTCAACCCTGACCCAGTAAAGTTGACATTGACCTAGTAAGGTTGACATTGACCTAACTATGGTTGACTTTGACCTAGTTCAGTTAGATTTGTAGATTTGATGATGTAGATTACTGATATGATGTTTGTTTGTGCTGACAAGACCTAGTCTGCTTCTGAGAACATCCCTTCACGGAATTTCTAGTGAATGTCAAGGAGAGACTATTTGAGCTGGATGATGAGGGGATGCAGTTACTAAGAGATGTAGGACTATACTAGGTATCAGTCCTTCCATAGATCAGACTACACTGAGCCCTGCTCTCAGCTCTGATAGAGAGATGGGATGAGGATACATGCTCCTTCCATATTCCATGTGGGGAGATCACAGTGACTTTAGAGGATGTATACAGGATTATGCGGCTTCCAGTCTGAGGGGAGACTGTCAGACCTAGAGCATAGTGTGGTTGTGAGGAGATCCATGTAGACTTAGAGTACTATATAGGTGTGCACCCACTGATGCGGAGCCAATCAGATTAGATCCCACTATCTATCATACTATCAGGCCCTACACCTTTAGTATGGAAGGTGTTGGTGTGCATAGTATCCTTGGTTGTGTTACCCAACTCAAAGGGTACCATATTTTGTTCACCTCTGACACATCTTATATAGAATATGGAGAGAGAGAGGACCATCTTCTCATGGGGTCACAGCATGCTAGCACAACTATACCATGAGCTGAGTTAGTTAGTAAGGTATCAGTGAGAGAGTTTATCGATATGTATAGTTCTGCAGATATGGATCTTTGAGCATTTTGCATGTACACATCCACAAGGAGTGTCGGTGATGGTAGATGCGAGGATAGCAAGAGCTTTTGCATATCCTTTGAGGTATATTTGGAAATTTGGGGATATGCTCTATTAGAGAGTACATCTAGACCGCATTGCTAGTACTAATGTGATATGGAGACCCTACTACCAGATGATAGAGTGGCCTGATACATGATTCTAGATGAGACATTCACAGCAGTGAAAGTTGTTAGAGGGTCATCAGAATCATATAGTGATGCTCTACTATTATGATTAGGTGAAGAGGTAGTTCGGCCTCTAACAGGGAGTCCCTAAGGTAGTACCTTGCTATATGCATCCAATGAGATACTATCAGAAACCCGGTGCCATACGTCGACCATCGATAGCAGACATTGAGGATAGTGATACAGAGGAGATAGAGGATAGAGAGGTACCATCAGATGTATCCTATGTAGGTGTGAGCCAAGATTACATCAAGTACTAGAGTTTGGAGGGGACCCATCCTATCTTTCCTGAGGATTATCCTACAGGTGATCCAAGCTTGATAGAGGGGATACACTGGGATAGTGGAGCCACCAAGGAGGATAAGGATATCAGAGGTGATGAGGAGCACATCTCCAAGGGAGAACCCATGGAGGAGGAGAGAGTAGATGAGAGAGAAGAGGAGAGAGCAGAGGAGATGCCCCCAGCTGGTGATACTGGTATAGATATACCTATTACACGTGCATCACCATTTAGATCACGATGGCCCCCACAACCCCATACAGAGACACCACCATCAAGGTCTAGACATAGCGAGCACGGAGAGAGTAGTCACTCCATGCCCCCACCATCCAAGCACTTTAGTGACATCCAGGAGGGAGACCCAGGTATAAATTTGATTGAAAATTGCTTGAATATATGATTTGATTTGACATAGATAAGATACTAGACTGATAGAAGTTTGTCTTTCTACAGCTAGCATAGTAGAGTGGAGGAGCTTTGTATCTAAGGTTCTCAAGGATAACATTATATCCTATCGACTACTAGCTGATGAGTGAGATTCTTCCATTGATCATAGGGATCCCAGTAGACATGCCGACATCTTTGTATGTATCCAACGAGAGCTGAGGATGTGCAGAGAAAGAGAGGAGAAGATGATGGTAGAGATATAGAGTCTTCATGAGTGTGTATAGGGTATGAGCATATCTAGGAGCCATACACGGACACACAAATCTTCATCTTCCCATCACAGAGTAGAGAGATCTGGGAGTCACCAACCAGAAGAGCGTCATAGTGATAGATATAGTGATAGATAGGGCCATTGGCCTCATATGTATCAAAACTTGAAAAACTAAATTTTTGATGAATGAAAAAGTTTCTCTACTGATTAGTTCTATGTTTGATTACTATGCTTTCACCAATATAAAACTTAATAGAAAGAAAGAAAGAAAGAAAGAAAGTGCATACACATATTCAATATGTAATTTTTACCAAAACTACATAACCTGTAAAGGAAATCTTTATAAGGAACACATAAATGCACATGGAACAAATGAGATTAAGGGTAATAACATTTAAGATGCATAATATTAATGGGTTCCTTAAAACAAACACCATCCATATCAGCAAGTTTGTAAGCACCAAAACCAAAGTTTTGAATAACAACAAAAGGTCCAAGCTAATTAGGGCTAAATTTTCCTTTTTCGCCCGGTAAAGCATTCACATTTTGTTGATTCTCATAAAGAACTAAATCACCAACCACAAATGTTCATTCAATTACCTTATGATTGTATTGTTTCTGAAGAGATTTATAATAAGCTTTGATATGTTCTAATGCATGTATTCGTTGTTCATCTAACATTTCTAATTATTGTAAGCGTTGTTCACGAAAAGTATCTTTATCAATTATCCCATGAAATGAAATATGTAAAGAAGGTATTTCTAGTTCCAAAGGCATAATAGCATCAGTACCATAGACAATATTATAAGGAGAAGTACCCATGGCGGTACAAACACTAGTCCTATAAGCCCATAAAGCATAATTCAATTGAGTATGCCAATCTTTGGCATGCTTATTAACTATTTTTCTCAAGATTTGTTCAATAATTTTATTTGATGCTTCAGCTTGTCCATTATATTGAGGATAATAAGGAGTTGAAAATCTATGTTGAATTCTATATTTCTCCAAGAATTTCGCAACTTCTTTATTTTTAAAATATGTTCCATTATCTGAAATTATCATCGAAGGGATACCAAATCTTGTTATGATATTATTAAGGATGAAATCACAAATAACATATGTTATTGTTGAATGAAGAGGGATAGCTTCAACCCACTTCATGAAGTAATCTATAGTCGTGAGAATGTAAGTATGTCCTTGAGAAGAAGTCGGTGAGATTTTTCCAATAAGGTCAAAACCCCATACACTAAAAGGCCATGGAGAAACCTGATTACAAAGCTCATGAGCAGGAGCATGAATCAAATTACTATGTTGTTGACATTGAGGACATTTCTTAACAAACATGAAAGAATCATGTTCCATGGTTTGCCAATAATATCCCATTCGAAGCAACTTATTAACCAGGGATTTTCCACCAAAATGTCCCTCGCAAGAACTAGAATGAGCCTCTGCTAAAGCTACAGGAATTTTAGTTCTATTAAGACGTCTTAATAATAATCCTTCATAAGAGATTTTGTAAAGCGTATCTCCTAAAATGATGTACCATGCTGCAAGTTTCCAAATACGATTATGCATATTCCTTGTTGCTAATTCAGGAAAAGTACCATCCCTCAAAAAATGAAAAATATGTGAATACCATTTATCCGAATGCAAATTGAAATAGTCAAAAGTGATCTTATTAGAAATTGCAGGGCATTTAGTTGTTTGTATAGTAAATTGAAATTTTTTTGCATTATTCTCGAGGCAAACCAAGGAAGCTACACTATCCATAGCATCTGCATGTCAATTATCCTTCCTAGGTAAAGTCTGAATCATATAAGATGGGAATTGTGAAAGAACATCAAGAGCTAAATCTCTATATTGTGTCATTTTAGTATTTTTAGTTTGATATCCTCCTTTAATCTATTCAACTATAAGTTGCAAATCACCATACATTTGTAAATGTTGGATATTGAGGGATGAAGCTGCTCGTAATCTAGCTATAAGGGCTTCATACTCTGCAATATTATTAGTACAAGGAAAAGTTAATTTATATGATAAAGGGATGGGTTTTTTTGTAGGGGGAATCAAGATGATACCCACACTAGAACCTATTTTACACTTAGACCCATCAAAATATAATTCCCAAATATCATCCTATTGAATAGCTAGAATATTATTGTCAGGAAATTCTATAGAAGTAGAATTTTCATCTAGACAAGGACTAGGAGCCTCAGCTAAATAATTTGTCAATGGTTGTCCCTTAATAGATTTTTGAGAAATAAAATTAAGATCAAATTCGGTGAGCAACATAACCCATTTTGCTAACCGACTAGAAAGATCAATTTGTAAGAAAAGATGTTTCAAAGGATCGAACTTGACAATCACATTAACTTCAGCATTTATAAGATAATGCCTGAGTTTCTGACATGCATAAACTAAAGCTAGACATTATCTTTCTAAATCTGTATATCATGTTTCATAATTAATTAAAGTTCGACTAATGTAATACACGGGTTTTTTCCTTACCAGTATCATCAACTTGAGCTAACAATGCACTCACAGCCCGTGGAGTCGCTAAAGTGTATAATTGAAATGATTTATCAAAATTTGTAGGTTGCAAGATAGGAGGATTCACAAGATACTCCTTAAATTGCTCAAAAGTTTTTTTACACTCCTCATTCCAAGAGAAAGTGGTATCCTTTCTAAGCAAGGAAGTAAAAGGAATAGTTCGATTGGCTAAATTAGAAATAAAGCGATGAATAGCTTGTATTTTTCCTTGTAAACTTCATAACTGAGAAATATTCTTAGGAGGAGGCATATTAACAATAGCGTCAATCTTTTCAGTATCTACTTCGATGCCTCGCTTAGAGATTATAAATCCTAATAATTTACCAGAATCAACTCCAAAGACACACTTCTTAGGATTCAATCTCATATTATAACTTTGAATTCTTTCAAATATTTATCGTAAAATAGTAACATGATCTTATCTATGTATAGATTTTGCCAAGATGTCATTCACATAATCTTCAAGAATCTTATGAATGTAATCATGAAAAAATCAAAGTCATAGCCCGTTGATAAGTTGCTCCCACATTTTTTAATCCAAAAGGCATCATGACCTAACAAAAGGTTCCCCAAGGTGTTATAAATGCAGTCTTAAATTGATCTTCAGGGGGGATAAAGATTTGATTATATCCTGAAAAACCATCCATAAAAGATAACAAAGCATGATTTGTTGTTGAATCCATAATCATATCAATATTAGGTAGTGGGAAATCATATTTCAAGGATGCCTTATTTAAATCTCTAAAATTAGTGCACATCCTTATCTTATTTTCTCCTTTTAACATAGGCACAATGTTTGAAATCCAATCTAAGTAATCCATAGAATGGATAAATCCAAAATCCAATAGTTTTTCAATTTCACTTTTGACTAACAAAGCAATTCGTGGATTCATCTTTCAAATTTTTTGTTTCACAGGTTTCATATTTGGTTTTAGAACAATGTTATGAGTAATAATTTTAGAATCGATACCTGGCATATTGGAATATGTCCAAGCAAAGATATCCTTAAATTCAAGCAAAAGGGAAGCCAACTGATCACGTTCATCCTGATTCAAACATTTCCCAATTTTTATCATCTTTTCAGAATCATTTTCATCCACTTGAATATCAATAGTCTCAGTGATTAACAAATCACTTCTTATCAGAGAATCCATTGGTAAAGGGAGAATATCATGTTCTCCAAAATAAGCATCTGTGTTTAAACAATAAGGCTTTCCTCGTTTGTGATGAAATGTAGGAAGATCCTCATAAACCCCTAAAAATTCCATTAAGGCTTCATCTTTAGGAAAAATATCCAAAGAAGAGTGTTGATTAAGGTCAATAAGTAAGGGTTTAACCAACTTCAATTGTCCACTACAAATATGATTAACATTAAGAGGAAAAGCTGATGGTTGTCGATAAGGATTAAATCCTAATCCATATGTATGATCATAGACGTCATTATCCAGAGGTACTTGTATACCTTGTTCATATTTACCACATCCTTTCCCATTAAATCTTGATTTCTTAAGCAAATGATAACCAGGTCCATATCGATCAGTCATATCAAAAGAAGTCCAAGGAGCGGCATATGTCACAATGTCATAACAATCAAGCTTTATAGTATCAAGCATTTCATTAATCGAAGCAGCTACAAAATTACTTTTTAATTCTTCAGACAACGGAGAAGAAATAAACACTTTTTTCTCAAATTTGTTTTGTTGCGTCATGAATTCCAAATCAGAGACCTTATATTCTCCGATAAATGTAGGATTAAAATCCAATGTCCCCTAATCATCCTCAGTCAAAGACAAAGAAGAAGATGGAGCTTCTTGTTGTTGAATCTCAGGTTGTTTTTATCTCAGATTGTTGTATCTCTGACTATTTTTGAATCTCTTTATTAGGTTGAATAGGTTCAGAGTTCTTAGCATATTCTGCATTTAAGCAAGGGTTTGGAGCATCATCCGCATGTAATGTATACATTAGATTATTATAGATGAACCTAACCTTGCGATGAAGACTAGAAGGGACTGCATGCATAGTATGTAACCAAGGTCTTCCTAAAAGAAGATTATAGTTGAGAGATCTAGGCATAACATGGATAGGAGTATTTAGAATAACTGGACTTACTTTAACAGGTAAGGTAATAATACCCAAAGTTCTTTTCGCAATATTATCAAATCCATGTATAGGAACATTATCAGGTTGAATAGTAGATAAATCAGCCTTAATCGCCTTGAGCATATCCATGCTACAAACATTAAGTCCGGATCCATTATCAATTAAGGTTCTACGAATGATACTCTGATTAATAGAGATAGCCACCATAAGAGCATCATATTGATTCTGCACCTCTAAGGAAGGTAAATCATTATCAGAAAACACAATAGGAGGTACAGAAGGCATAGTATGCATACACTCCAAAATAGAATGAATGTTTTCTTGATTAGGAGGTGAAGCAAGAAGAGTAGATAGAGATTTTTGCAATGCCTCATGATATGTCGGGGATGTTTGAAGTAATTCCCATAAAGATATCTTAGCAGGAGTAGCACGCAATTAGTCAACTAAGTTATACTCCATAAAGGTAGATGGATACCTAGGTGCTTGAGGAAGCATAGGTTGAGAAGGAGGTAAAGAAATTGGAATAGCAGGCTGAGGGTTATTCCGTGTGCGATAAGCATGTGAAACAGAATCAGTGTTGTCAAAGAAATCCAAAGGATCTCTAGGTTTACCTTTAATTGTTATACGAGGACATCCTTTTACCATCATCAAAGGTGTAGGATAGATCATTTTAGGTTTATCAATGTTACAAATAGTGGGACATGAAGGTAACCATGCACACACCCTATGGTAAAGGTCAATTGGAGAGGTTGTGGAGGACAGTGAAATAGGAATAGGATCCATGGAGATCATATTCGAACCATTTTCATCCTCACTACCATGTACCTCATTAGGGATTCTATCCTCTTGTATAATAAAAGCATCATCAAAGTACTCAAAACAAGATTCATACATGTTGAATACAAAGAAAGTACTAAAAGCATGAAAAATGTAAATATTTTTGTATTTTTAAAGGAATTTTGCAAAAAAAAAATTTGTATTTTTGAAATAGAAATGCAAGAAAGAAATCTAATCTTATAAGCATACAAGATTTAAATCTAACACCATAAAAGAAAGAGTTGTCGTAAACGGGTTCACCAAAATGAATACAGTTAAAATGGAAACATAGTAATGTACCTAACATTCAACACATATTCATTTGAAATTGAATTTGGAATTAAAGTAGCATAAGTAAATCTGAAAATACTTGAAAATCAATTAGGTCAAGATACATACCTCATCATGAAATTGATTCATAAATACCTATTTTCTGAAGTCTGTGCACACTTTTAGAAAAATCCAAAACCTATCTTGGACTAGAAATGCTGAGATGAAGAAAACCCAAAAATCTTTCACGGAGATGGCTCAGCTCAAGTTTGACCCTCATAAAAGGTCAAATACCACATTCTTTATTTGAAGTCTGATTCAAATTCTATTTATAGATCCCAGAAGTTCGGCGAAAAGGGTACTCAAATTTGTCCTCTGATCCTCAAAATAGCAACTATAGATATCTGAAAAGGGGAGTTTTGGGGTGGCTATATAGGGTTTTGCCTTAGTCAAACCCCCATTTTGGTGGTCTCCACCTCCACGAATAGTTGATTGAAATAGAATGTGTGTGTGTGTGTATTGAAAGTGTAATGCCAAGATCTAATCCTCTAGATCAAAACCCTAGCATGAAGATGTATGAAATAACAATGCATAGATTTGAATGAGATAGAAAAGCATACCAAGCCCCCAAGGCTAAAGTACTTCTACCAAACTCACAATCTGTAATTGCTACCCCATGATTGAATCTTTGAATGCTTGAAAGCTGATAATGGTGGATCAAGGAAGAAAGGATCTCTCTTGCTCCAATTATGAGTCTACAAAGATGCTTGATGTCAACAATGGCTTGATCTTCTATCTTCCTCTTGCTAACTTGCACCTTCACTATTCTTCCCTTGCTTGAATTCTTGCTTGCACTTGAGAGCTTGCAATTGCTTGAGATGAGATATGAAAACTTGATGTGAAAATGAGAGAGGAAGGCCTCCTTTTATAGTGATCTAGGGCACACTACTCTAGATGGGCCACCTTGGAGAATTAAATCCCAACTAGGTCCTCACCTTTAGAAAATATACCTAGATTAAATGCAATTAAAGGATTTACCATCCCGAAACCCGAAATGGCGAACTCGGAGGTGGGAAAATAAATTTCCCAAAAGCCCGAAGCCCAAAAATTAAGGATCTAGAAAATTTAGAGAAAGGGATCAAAGTTGAGATTGACCCTAACCTAGTCAGGGTTGACCTAAGACATTGACCTTTTTCCCAGGTTGACCCAGAATCAAGTGCAGAGGTCCCAGGGATGCCCAGAAACCTAGAATTGATGCATGAACAGGACAGAATGTCAAGGATAGACATAAAATCCCATGATTACTAAAATGAAGGCCAGGAGGATCTATTTCTAAATCCTACCTAGAAAATAGAGCCATGGAAGAGGGAAATTCAAGAGAATCCTCAGGATTCTAACCCTAATTTCACCTAGAATGAAGAAGATGAGTGCAAAATGCATCCTAAATGCATGTCTATCATGATAAATGTATTAAAAGAGGGTGCTAAAACCTATCAAGATGGAAGTGCTTCCATTTTAAGATGATACACATATAATCATTAGACAGTTACATTTTTTGACTATGTAGAGGAATAGTCACGACCAAAATGATCAAAACTACTTTCACCCTTGCACAAGCTAGTCCAAACTTCAAGTAAAATGAGCAATATAATGTATCAAATCATTCATATTCATAGTAACCATTCAAAGGATCATTTTGTCAATGAACCCTCTAACTGTACCCTTGCAGCAGAGAAAGGAAACTTAGTAAAACTAGTCTATGCCACTGTTTGTGAGGGTACAGTCATGATAAATGCCTCTCAAACCTCTCCAAACATGTAAGATTGTCTTTAAATACTTTATTGATCTCTTCTAAACATTAACCAAATCAAACCTACATTTTAATTCACACACAATAACCCCAAAATGAAGGGTTTTTTATCCTTTAATGAATCTCAGTCACTGGTAACGCATGGACAGTCAAACCAGTAGTCTCCAAAGCATTCAATAAGTGACTGGATTGTATTTAATACACGCCAAAGGACTAGTTGTATGAAATTTTCAATCACATAGCATTTCACTATTGTATGAGTGGATTGTGCAAGAACAGTTAACATTAAACAAGGAGAAAACTCCTCAACACATCTTGGAAACCATTGAATTCAATAATAAATGAAACCTAACACCACCACTATTCCTTCCATTCACTTCTACCAGGAATAAAGCATTTAATCCATTCAACATTACATATAATCATTTGATAGTTACATTTCCTGTCTATGGACTAGAGGAACAGTCACGACCAAAACGATCCAAACATTTGAAAATAGTGAATCGATATCCTTGAGCACAAGCACCAATAACATCAAATAATGGAGATAAAGCACGGGCTAAAGCACAACACCAGTAGAATGCGGTCATTTCAGAGAGCATTCATGATCAAATAAAATGCAATGCATTTGAAATTTGCGGTCGAATATGATGCCAGATGCTTGAAAGATGAAGAAATCACATATGAAGAACATGCCATTGGTTCAGTTTTGTAAATTTATTTTTTGTGTAATTAGTAATTGGCAGATTAAATGTAGATAACACCTTTATAAGTTTAATTAGCATGTTATTATCATATCAGATAAAGTATTTTTAAGAATTGTTGGGACTGGTCCTTTTGCGTGTATTAAACATAATAGAATTTTCAGCATATTATTATCAATCTATTTCTTTGTTCTGAACATGCCATTGGTTCAGTTTTGTAGATTTGTTTTTTATGTTAAATGCATTTTTCGTGAGAAGGGGTCTTGTTTTGAGGAGATTGATATTGATTGTGCACCTCCAAAACCAATTCATAAGGTACCAATCATGTTTCCTATTGACTTATATTTTTGGATTGGTAAATCTCCTTATAAGTTTCATGTCCTTTCTTTTGATTACTATGGATGAGATATATATCTCACATTTAACATTCAACTTCTTTACATTTTAGAACATGTAGTGTGTTTTTTGAGGATTTTACCAAATCAACTTTTAACATAAACCGAAAACACCAAACTAATATCTTGCCCTTTCAACTTGAAAAAATATTTGCATTTGACCAATAACTGCAAGCAATTGAATGATAAATCCACATACCTGTATCTTTGTAAAATACTTGGAACATCATAAAGATGGCTAAGTGGTTGCCGCCATGATTTTTATCTACTGAATATGGGAAAAAAAAGCACCAAAAAGAATCAAATAGAAAACATGATTGGTCATTTCAGAGAGCATTCATGATCAAATAAAATGTAATGCCTTCTCTCGCGCTTGATCAGCTTTCACCCGCTCGTTTTCTCCCACTCCTTTTCTCTACAATCGAAATAAAAATGATTTGGCTGTTTCAAAATAGTGAATCGATATCCTTGAGCACAAGCACCAACAACATCAACTATTTTGATATGTGGGTACCCTAATGTTGGCAAGAGTTCTTTTAATAATAAGATTACTCTGCAAGCTTGAAGAAATGGTATATTTTGGCAAATAAAGAGTGGAAAAATTATGATGTTCCCAAGATCATGGATGGACACAATATTGCAGACAGAATGGGAAGACATCTTTCTATCCTAGCCCTAGATCCTTCGATAATTGGGTAGGATCGAGACCCAGGCTAAAAAGATGTCTTCCTTTTTGTTGTGGAATATAGGATCTACTGCTGTAACAACAACAGACTGCGATGTAGATATCACAATAGCTGAGAAACATAAATGTATGCATCATGGTCACAATTTTTTGGAGACACAACATAATTTAGTGCTATTCCCAGATAATGCAAAGCAACCACTACTTTGCATCGTCTGGGAAAACCACTCAATTATGTTGTGTCTCCAAAAAATTGTGACCATGATGCCTACATTTATGTTTCTCAGCTGTTGTGTCCCAGGACCCCTTATGACCCTTTATGATCCCTAAGAATACATCTTAGAGGTCTTAAAATGTCATAAAGGGTCATAAGAGGCTCCTAGGAGGGGCCAGGTGAGCTTCTACCTTCACGTGGTTGGCCCTATTAAGTTGAGAATTTTAAACTATTCTTGAAACAAAGAGAAGCTCAATAATTTAAGGTCTCAGTCTACGGAGATGCTAAAAAAATGATGGGAATCAATGATGGAGAGTTTTTAGATATTGAGAAGACGTATATAGAGTGGAGGCCAGATTGAGTACTAGTGCAGAGATGATGATTTAGTAACCTACATCTATAAAACCTCCACAATTATCCCTTCTTTGGCCTCCACTCATTCATCTTCTAAAAAATGGTTATCTAGAAACTTTGGATACTGTTTCTCATCCATGCATGAAATGTGCTAGTGATCATATAAAATTACTTTAAGCCTCCAGTATTGATGAGATGTACAAGTGTAAAATGTTTTTGTGAGACTGGGATCAATTTTTGTAGTGTACATAAATGCAAGGCGGTGATTATTCTCGATGATCGACATGTATAAGTCTTCCAGGCCTTACCCAGTAGCTAGGACTAAAGATAACACAGCTCAAGAGATCATCATAGGTTGTCTCTTTCTTCTATCTATATTATTGATAGAATGTTTTACCTTTCATTAGCTCATCAAATCTAGGGATTTGAAAGAATTTAATAGAATATTTTCATGACAACATATATTATTTAAGTTGATGTTACATGAATTTATTTACTTCATGCACTTGTAGACTATTAGGATGGTGATAAAGAAGCATCTCCTCCCATGGCCATGCTTCTTTATTGTCATCCTCATAGTCTAAAAGTACGTGAAGTAGATAAATTCGTGCAACATCAGCTTAAATAATATACATTGTCATGAAAATATTCTATTAAATTCTTTCAAATCCCTGGATTTGATGAGCTAATGAAAGGTAAAACATTATGTCAATAATATAGATTGAAGAAAGAGACAACCTATGATGGTCTCTTGAG
This sequence comes from Chamaecyparis obtusa, assembly GCA_027943335.1. Classification (NCBI taxonomy): domain Eukaryota; kingdom Viridiplantae; phylum Streptophyta; class Pinopsida; order Cupressales; family Cupressaceae; genus Chamaecyparis; species Chamaecyparis obtusa. The sequence goes on along the minus strand of BSBK01003859.1, from coordinate 559,750 downwards.
CTATGTTATCTTTAATGTGTATATCCATCAATTTTTTGACACCTTATAATTCATTCCAATGGTAGTACTATACATCTGACATCATTTCCCATTGGAATATAGGCCAACACGTCACCTATTTGACAAATAAAATGTCAGAGAAAATACTTTACGACAATTATTGTGATAGTAATGCTATACATCTGACAAGGAAGCCTGTCGGAGAAATGTTGCACTACCGTCACTCTTCTGATAGTTAAAATGTCCTAGATATGCAATTTTTGACAGATAGTTCCGACACTAATGCTACATCATCGATGGGTTTATCTATCAAAAATTGGTTGCAGATCTGTCGCTATACCAACAATTCTAATATTGGAAAGGATATCTTTTCGACAGTTAGTTCTGATAGAGATTGTGTATTTCCAATAGGCCTTTGTGTCAGAATTCTGATAGATGGATCATAGGAAATTCCATAACAAAGCTATTATCATGTGCAAGTTTATGACGTAATGGGGTGTCACTAAACTGACAGATATCTCTTCTGTCGTAATTTCCAATGCAAAAACTGTGACGAACACGTGTTGAAATGTTGACAAATGACCATTGCAAGTCTAACAAATGGCCATCAAAATTTGACATCAAATGTACTAGTCCCAAGAGGACTTTACACTTGGCATTTTGAATTTTGAAGAGATTTCCTTTCTAGTGCAGGAAGATGAAGGGTTCTTATTTGTAGAGTTGTGACAACCATAATTGTATAGTTTTAGAGTGATAAAACAATAAGTGCATTGGTATACTCTATTTCATTCTCAAGAAGGAAATATTTTTTAGCAAGATATAGACCTTTTATTTTTTTTTAAAGAAAAGCAGACTAGAACTACAAATACCTAGGCCATGTAGTCATTTTAAAATGTTGAAGAAGGGAGATGGTTCATCTGGTAAAAGGAGGGAAAAGGGTGGCAAGAAAGTGGACATCCCTCAAGAAAAACCTTCCATGATTGTCATTGAGGATCAACCCCCACAAGCTAAGCAACCCTTACAATAAGAGGTCCCCCAAGTAGAAGTAGTGACCCAAACACAAGCTGCTAAACCCAAAACACCTAGGGAGAGGAGAATAGAGACAAGGGAACAATCAACACCTAAGGAGAAGAATCCAAGGCCTCAAAGGAAGAAAAATGAAGTTAAGCCTATAGGGGAAGGGAAAGTTGCTGAGGTTTTAGGTATCGAACATCAAGTACATGTGGAAATATTAGAAGATCATGCTCAGAACCCAAAAGTCAATGTAGAGCCCACACAAGCTACCATTGGAAGATTTTTGAAAAGTGGAAAGGTTACTTCTCAACAAGATATTTTATATGTACTTCCATCCTTGACCATGAACAATAGGGACAATTGAGACATTTTAGATTCATGCTTGCATTGTGGGGATGTTATAATTCAAGAAAGGGGATGAAACTTGTTTTCTTATTTCTATCACAACATAGAGGAGTTCATCCCTAGGTGTAACTCTTGGTCACTGGACATGGCTAAGATTATAGCACTAGATGTTTTTCTTGAAGTGAACTTGATTAGGTGTTTAGCTCTTGAGTATGACCCCTAACATCAAGGATAGTTAGAACTACAGACAATCATATCTTGGTTGATGTTAGTGTTGTGGCTATTAGCAGTTGCTTTGGTTTTATTAGGCTAGGACGAGTGGAGATAGACAAGGAGAAATTTTAAGAAAACTATATGAAGAAAAGAAAAAACATATAGAGATATGGAGGTACCACTCTTGAGGATAAAGGATTGGCTATTTGACACCATCCCTATGCCATCATTTGAGGTCTCACCATTTGTGGTTACTAAGTTTGAAAAGTATTTCATCAAGACCTACTATGTTTTATTTCAAATCCTTGGAATTGATGTTGAAGATAGTGTTCCAATTTTGGTGATGCTCATGGTCACGAGGATTTAGCATAAATATGTGAACTTGGAGTTTGATTTTTCATCATACATTTTCAAGCATATCTATGAAGGTTTTTTAAGGATTTTGCAGAACCCTGTAAAGGTTAAATTCAATACTCTTCCCTTCTATGTCATTTGATTTTATTTCAGTATAAACATGAGTGGAGTGGTGGGCTTAAATTAAAGTTTCAAGATAATCAAGGAAGAGCATACCCTATTCAGAGGTGTTGCTACATCTGGGATAGGAAATATAGTATGATAGATTACCTAGCCTTCCATAAGCATTTTTTGTATATATTTAACAATGGATAGGTGTTCCCTTAGATAGGTTACCAATCAAGGTAATGGAAATATGAGGCCAAAGGACCAAAGAATGGATGAGAGTGAACATTTTAATTTTTTGTCTATTTCTTTTTCTTAGAATACACTCTCATCAGAGTATATGGCTATCTTCAACCCCTTCACCAAGATACCTACTATGCATCCTTAACCAAGATACCTACTATGCATCCTTAAGGCTTATGTTTGTGCAATTTATGTGGATGGAGAGAACATGTATATTTATGAGAAGAAGAAGGGATCTTTCCTTCCAATATCCACCAGGTTTACAAGCCTTGCAGTTGGAGATAAAACATTGGATATGTTGCAAAACCATACCATTGCAAGGTATGCTTTGAAGTTTGGAAACAAGAGAAATTATTGTCCGGAAGGTTTTATGAATTGGCTCAAAGATGAGAATTTGAATAGAGGTAAATTTCATCATTAAGTAGACTATAATGAGGATGTGATTAGAAATTGCATTGATTCTCCTTAAGTGACCCAAAGAAGAAAGAAGTGGGCAATTCTTGTAAGAATTGATGTTGAGATAAAAAGGATGTACCCTAGTTTCCAGGTATTATATCACAAAGAAAAGAATGAATTTACAAGGATTGAAATGATGATGGATAATTTTGAAACCATCTATGAAGGAAAATATGAAGTTGAAGTTGAAGAGGCAAAAGATCATGAATAAGGACTACCTCATTCAGTTGAGGAATTAGGAGAGAATTTTCCTCCACCTACACCTACAGGAAGTTTGGTTCAAATAATCCTATTAGTACCATATGAGATGTCCCAAGTGTGGAATTGGAAAATGTTCTCAAGAGGAGGAAGTGGAACAACCACTAGCATCACCTAGAAGACACGATTCCATAGATGAAGAGCCCCAAGATTGGGTAAATTTAGATCAACCTAATCTTCTAGAAGATTATAAAGATGAGAGAATCCTTACTACCAAGGTGTTTAAATTTTAGATGATAATTTCATCAAGAGACTAGAGTTTTAGGATTTATGGTTAAAAGTAAGGGGACCAACAAAGGGAATCCCTAAGAGCACTACACTTGATTATATTGACTTGAGCCATATCAACCTAGACAATGCAATGAAAATTGTAAAAGAAAGAGGAATGTTGTTGTACCAGGATGGAAGCTTGAGGAAGTATTTTTCCTGGATCAGATAAGACAATAGAAAGACCCAATTTTTTTATTTGAATTTGAAAAGGATGGAGGGCTTACTAGGATTGGATAGCATCCAACTTCAAAGACATTATTACAATGGGTTAAATATCCTAACACAAGAAGAGCTTGGTTACTCATTAGAGTTGAAGAGAGGAGAGGGGATAGAGAAATCATAAGGACCTTGAAGGACACTATTAGATTTGCGGCTACCACACATACAATTCACGCAACATGCTTACTAGAGATGTCACCAAGTTGTAGTAGAGACAACTTAATACATTATTTGAGGAGAGGGATGAGATTAATATTGTATACACAAAATCCCTAGTGTTAAATGCACAATTGAGGAAAGCTTTGGAAGTGAAAACATACACGCCTCAAGTGATTATAGTGGAACAAGGTGAACTTTCTTCTTTGTCTCAAGAATTGAATTCTTATAGGAATGAGTTGCAAGAAACATAAATCAAATTGAAGGAGAAAGATATCTGCTAAAACGGTTGTATTGAAGGAGAAACCATCTTAATCTTGTTATGCATGGATTTAGACCAAATCGAGTCAATGCTTGCCATTTGACATGAACTTATGAATATTTTTTAGGTAGTGGCTGATTACCAAGATATATCAACATAAAGAAACTCACAAATATATAGAAAAAGAGTATAGAAAGGAAACAAAGAGTAAAGATATCTACCTATTGATCTTTAGAACAACATTCTGGACTAGAATAAATCCTACTACTACTCAACTCAAAATATAGGGATAACCAGCCATGTCATAAAATTACAAACCAAATTTCATTTCCTTATTGAATTGCCCATTAGTTCTTAAAAACCTATTTAATATGCCTTATCTTTAGAATACCAGAGAGAAACACACACACTTCAAAATAAATCCACAAAGAAAGATGTCAAATGCCACCACCAATGTTGTTAATCCAGAGTAAATTAAACATGTTTGTCCATTAGAGAGCCAAATAGAAAGCTAACTCTAAAGCCAAACTTATAACAGCTTCTATCCAGGGCAACATCCAAATGGAAATTTTAACACTGAATATGTATGAGAATGGCTATATGTGTGTGTGTGTGCATGCATACATACATACATGCATCCATGCATGCATGCATACACACAGACACACACACACACATATAAGCCCACAAAGCATCAAATGTCACTTCCATGAATCAATATTTACATTAGTTGTAATAATCACTTGGAGAAATACCTTTATCAACATCATATTCCACCATATGATAGAAAAATAAATTCAAACCTTGCTTAATATTTGTATTCATATGATCATAGCAACATATGCAATATAAAGTCCCATGAGTCTTAACCACCATAAGTAAATAAGTCCAGTTATTACATCAAAATAAAGAGTCTCGACTCTAGAGAGAAACTAAGATTTAGTAAACTAAATTATATTTCCCTATAATTACTCTTGTTGGTGCAATTAAATATTCCTAATTAAGTTTACTCAAGATAATGCATTGCATAGTAGTTTGTCATTGAGACACCTAGGAGTTTGCATTTCATTTTAGCACATGGTTTAGGATAATTTCCACTTTATGTGTGAGATCCACCTTTAATGCTCTGATTGCATTATCATCCTCTCATTGTTGCGCATGCTTTGATGTGCAATGGAAGATGATCCACCTTTGGTGGACATGTGAGTACACCTTGTCTAGTTGATAGGTTATCATTTGCATCTCTCCTAGTTATCATGCATTACCTATATATTGAGGCACATATACTTTGTACTTAATCAATTGTATCCATTATTCTTTGATCAATATTGAATTAATCATTTGATCATCATTTTGCCTCTCTCTTGTGCTATCAATTAAGCTTCTAGATCTTGACATTTTCATTCTTTTCCCTAGGCAAATTCTTACATGGTATCAGAGCCATAAGAGTGTTCATTGCATAGCCAATGGATAGCCATTTCTTTGCTTCAACTTTTGTAGGGCCACGATTCAATTCTGGAATTAACACTTTGTGGGAGTTTTTTGAGCAAGATTAGACCTCACCATTGCATCTAGGTGGCTATTACGATGAATTTAGAACTATAAATTTTCCCACCTTGGATAAAATTCAAATTTGAGGCAATTTTTTTTTGCAAATCGAACACCTAAGGCCTGATCTACAATTTGGTAATGATTGTGGTGAATTTCCATTTCCAGATCTGAAATATTATTTCATTTTCTTCATTTATTTTTTTGGATCTATATTATTTCATGAGAATATTATTGTGGAAAAAATGTGGCCTAGTAGGGGGCCTATTAGGCATGTGGGTTACTCAGATCAGGTTGTGCAGGGATCGAATCGACAGATCAGAGCACGAGCAGTCACACCTTGGCCCACATCTAGTAGAAAAGTCAAATCAGATTGGTCTCTCAACCCCCGACCCAAGAAAGTCATCACAGATCAAGCACCACATATTGAACAAGTCACAAGTCAACAAACTAGCTCAAGAAAGTCAGCCCAACCCAGATCGCTAGCCTAACACACACCAAGCCAAATGTTTGAGTACACACAAGTCGACAAGATTCCACATACAAAAAGGTTGGATCAACGAGCATATTGGTGAATGATCACTGATTACAGTGTGTGGGATCAAGTTATTAAACAAAGAAAAAAATTCTACAAGGTGCATAAGGGACTAAAGTCCCACAAATCCCCTCCCCGTGTGCCCATCACTATGTAGAGGCCATGCAGAGCCATGATCACCACCAACAACGACAACCATGCCACATCAGAGCCACACATACCACTCTAGGTCATGCCACATGGACAAAAAAAATAACCAACCAACGCCTTCCACATGGCACGTCACCGCAAGGTGCCACATCACCACAAGGTTCCTGATTAGGGAAATGTAAGCAAGGGTTTGAATTTCTCTAACACATCACTTTTGATTGGTTTAAATTTAACGAGCTTCAAGACATCATTTCTAGGTGTTTTTGTTTTGTTTTGACAACCATTTGAGTGTCAAATTTAATAGAATGATTGCACATGTATTTCCTGACATTTATTTTGATGACCATTTGACCATATTTTCTCGACACATTTGAACTACTTAAATGGTCATTTGGATGTCACATTTAGCATACCTTTTAGCGTGGCATCAGCAGGGTTTGAAGAATTTGGACCCCTCACCATTTGCATTTTGGTTTTTGCAGTCCAACTTTGAGAAGCCATAACTTGGTCATTTGGGCACCTCTTTTAGTGCAATTTTTTATTTATTTTGGGTAGAATCTCCTAAAGTTTTCAGTGGTGCAGTTATTTTCTAGTTTTGGTGGATGGATTTTGTAGAAATTACAATTTTTGGTGATTGTACCTATCTAATCCCTATTTTTGCAACTTTAGAGACTTCATTCAAGCTCATACAGACACATTTTAGGTGCAATTTTTTTTAAAGTACCTTTTTTTTAGAAATTTCTAGATTTTTTATCAGATTATAGGCTTATTTGGGCAAAAATATTACTTTCAGCATTTGGTCTATTTTGGCCTATTTTGGCACTTGTAATTGATCAGATCCTTGAGAGATCTTGTGTCTTATTTTGTTGAGTCTGTTATAGCTTCATATTTTTTATTTTAATCATCAAAATCATAAGTCCACTTTGGTCCATTTTGGCAATTGGCAATTGTACACACACTATATATAAAGTGCCAAAATCATCTATTTTGGGGGGTTCGTTGATTGAGTGAATTTGGGGGGTGTCTTGCATGGTTGTGTCTCTTTCTCTCTAGTTCTCTTCCAGTTTTTCATTATAGGTTCTTATGGATTTCCACCATTAACTCCACATAGCTATGCTACATGGAAAGAAAATGTATGAAGCAAGCTAATGCTGAAAGGTTTAAATCATTATGTGGGTGGAACAATTAAAGCACCTACTGGTCCTAATGTGGATGTTAATGCATTAAATGATTGGAGAACTGGGTAAGTGCACCAAGATGGTGGACAATTTAGTGGCCACATCCAAAAATATGAAATTTTTCATAACCCGTGCGAGTTATACAAAATTCAAATTATGCTAGGCTTGGTTTTACGAAGCCTAGGAAAAAAAAAATTAAAAAAGGTAATAGAACCAACAAAAATGAACCTTAAACCCCATATGGGTTTTGAGGAACATTATATTCCCCAAAACTTGTGGCTTTGGACCATTTACAATGCCAAAAATGAAGGAACAGTCAATTGAGGAAGCCAATTTTCATCATAACCCGAGTGTGTTTTGGTTCCATTTGATTCCATTTATATTTTTCATCAATTTGCAACAATGGCACCATGTTAGAAAGGTAATATTTTAGTGTTCTAATTATTTTTGTTTGTATTTTATTTGAAGTAGAGTTTTTTAATTGATTTAGTTTTTTTTTTAAAAAATTGATGTCAGATTCTACAAAGAATTCCCCAAAATGAAAATGAAAACAAAGACCTCATGCACAAGCAACAAAAGAAAACATTGAACATGAGAAACAACCACAACCAAAAAATCCTCCTCAACCTTGAAATAATTCTCCTCAATAGCCACCGCCACCCGTAAACCCTCCACGTCCTCCATTAGATCGTGTAGATGCCACACAAGATGATCTCATAAAATGCCTTACACGGTGTATAATAGTGCCCAATTTTTCTATATTGGTCAATAGGTTGAGGTCCTCTATTCTTGACCACCACTCAACCCTTGCCTTGATTCTAGAAAGAATGGCCAATAGTGCAAATGAGGTTTCTAGGGAGGTTACCAAATGGGGTTCATGGAGGGATAGGTGTCAAGCATTTTATGTGGATGGGTTGTCATATGATGAAGTGAAAAAGAAGGCCATACTTAAAAGTGACATATGTGCTCCTTTCACTGATCCTATTACTAGTAACACCCTAGAAATAAATAAGACTTGGTTTCCTCTACATTGGCATGTTCACAATAGGATGAAAGAATCTTTTTGGGATAGGTGGTATATGGTCTTTGACCAAGCACCCTATAATAATTGTGAGGTGCCTCTATATTTTTTTAGAAAGATATATTGTGATTTTATCCTCAGCGAGAAGCCAAATTACTTTGACATTTGGAAGTTCTAGGGTAGAGGGAGAGGCTCTACATAGGATAGACCTGAGGCCCATAAGGTGGTACAACCACAACATAGGATGCCTCTAACTAAAAAACCCATGGTTCATGTTGTGGTCCCAATAGTTGTGAAGGGGTCCATAGATTTACAGATTCTTCATGCAGAGACATCATTGATTGATGTCATTATTGAGCATGGCAGATAGTTTTTCAAAGCAGAGGATGGACCAACAGCTGCACCACCTCCATCATCATCACATGCACCATTTGGATCATCCCAACCCATTGATCATATGTCCCCCAATTGTCAGGGTATATGTGTTGGGGTAGATACTAACACGAATGAGGATGGTTCAACATCTCATTCATGTAAACATTATGGGGGTAGATGTCATGCATTCATTGGTTAGGATGTAGCCCTCACAGATGACTTGATGATGATGGTATTTTCTTATAGAGAGCAGAAATGGGTTTGTTTATTTGTGTTTTGACATGTTATTAATTATTCACCTAAATCTTATAAAAGTAAATGATTTTTTATTTAGAGATAATTTAAATTGATACATGAATAATATGCATTGCAGGGTGCAGCAGGTGATACGAGCACATGACAAAGTATTCATTCGAGTAGACGTACACGTACACATGTAGCTTCGACACCTGAGGTATTTTTTTAAAAATATTCATAAAAATAGAGTAATATGTATGTTTCAAAATATATTTTGTTAATATATGCATATTTATTTGGTGTTTTATAGGACTTGTCGACTGCTCAAATTTTTGAAGTTGATGATATCACCCTTTATGCCATTGACTTTGGGTTTGAAAGCTTTGCGGTATAATATTTTGCACATCTCTTGTTTACAATTTTAATTAAATCCATGCGGTATCATATTTCTTTCTCTTATGTTAATTTTTTTTTGCTAGGGTACCCCACCTGACTTGAGGACACCAGGAAAGAGAAAGAAATCCTTGAGGACACCCAAACGACAAAAGGTAATTCAATAAAATTTAAGTTTATTTGTTGAAATGTATTATTCATGATTAAAAATGTACTTGTAGTCTATATTGATGAATGCACCTGACTTATTTGTTCTATATATAGAAATGATTGGGTTTTATAGAATTAATGAATGCAACTAATGTCGCTAATGTTTAGGAGAGAGAAGAGATAACATTTTTATATTTACTTTCAATTAGATTCTTGATCATTCTAAATCTCTTAAAAATCCTTCCTCTATGACTATGACATATGTTATGATTGTTCATACATGAATTGGTCAAGTTGCCTCATCAGTGGTGATGCCTCCTAAGAGTACATGAGAGCCATTTGAGGTTTCAATATGCATTTTTTCTATATACATATTAAACATATGTGTTTAGATATGACTACATGCATTTTTATTTTTTTAGTGTTTCCTGACATATATTTTATTAACTTGTATTGATTTTATTTTACCTGTTACAACCCTCTTCACAACCTCCCATGGATCCTCTATCTTTACATTTTGTTAGGAGTCCAGCTCACGCAAGATGGGGACCATCAGCTTTAGAGAATGACCCAGTTGTAGAAGAAAGAGATGAGGTAACCAAAAATTCAACTGCCAACAAATTACAATCCAGTATTTAGTTATTTTGATGTTCTTTCGAGAAAAAGATATTTGATTTAGCATTTTAATTGTTCTTGTGCAGACACCTAGTGATCCACCTACTTCTTTGAGGAGGCTCAATTTCGATGATCCAACAGAGTCATAGATATTGATAGAGATATACAAATCTAGTTGTGGTTATTGAATGACTAAATTTTGTATATATTCAACATTTTTATTGTATATATCTACCTTGACATAGTCGATGCCACATTTTTGTAACTCTATTATTGATTTGGCATGTATGCCATTTTTTGATATGTACACAATTATTGTTCATTTTGATATATATGAAACTTGATATTCGATCCAATTTGTTAATTGTGTTTATTTGTTAATTGTTAGTATGTAAATATGCTTGTGTGTATGTACTCATGTGTAGGATTTATGCCTTAAGTATATTCATGTGTATTCAAGTACATTCTTCATAACCTAAATTCATGTGTACGAGCTATGTGCATGACTTAAGTGAATTCATGTGTATGCTTCATAATCTATGTGCTACATGTATGCTTCATGACTTGAGAAAATTTATGTGTACGCTTTATGTGTTACATGTGTTCACATGTGTAATTTATCATTTAAGTGAATTCATGCTTTATGTGCTACATTGTATTCATGTGTATCTTTCATATGTTACGAGTATTTTGTTTGGCTAAATAAAAATCATGGTTTATGCATTATTTACATGCATTCTTCATAAGTGTATACAAACAGTGTGTATGGATATCTAAATGTGTGATTCATTCCTTGACCATATGATCACTACCTTATGTGTATTGGAATTCATGCCTTGCATACATTATTGACTATAATCATGTCTTACAAGTCTTTTTTGTACGAGTCATGCCTTACATGTATTAGTGGGTACCCTTCACTCTTTGAAGGTTATATTGAAATGTGATCATCCTAAGAACTCAAAACATCAATTAGTAGTCTATTATTGACCCTTTGACTAGATTTGAACATTTAGTATTTATTACAAACCAAAATGGTCCATAGGACCCTAACACATTTAGGACACATAGGACCCGATCTACCCTACCAATGTTGTCCCTTGTATAACCAACTTGGAGTAGCAACATCTATTCTTTGTGGGAATAAACCAATGCTTCCATCATGTTTGGTTGGGTAGGTTTACCCTAGGAATGGTCCCACTTTTCCTCTCGACACACCAGAACACTCACCGATATACCCATTGGTGTGTAGTACACCTTGGGAACACTTTGGTCTGGCATGGTTGTGAATGTTCTAGTGACTCCATGGGAAAGATGAGGTTGTCAGTAGCATTTACCCACATAATGGGAGCTAATGGCGTAGACCATTCAGTGTCAAGATGAACGGTTTGGAAGATACCCAGTGGTGCAACTTTCAACTGAGCCTCACTACAAGTTTTGGCATCAAGCAAGATTTGCATGCCAAATTAAAAAAAAATCAAATCTCCTACAATAGAGAGAGGTTATTGTAGGCCTTAAAAACATGATCCTAAAGCATCTAACGGTTTTTTGATACTTCTCATGAGGTCCGAGATATGAGCCTTGAAATATCACTTCCCAATCGTGCTTAGTGCACCTTGGGGACACTTTGGTCCTGTATGGTCGTGAACGTTCTAGTGACTAAGTGGGAGGAATGGGGTTGTCACTAGCATTTACCCACCCAATGGGAGCTAATGGAAAAAACCATTCAGTGCCAAGATGAATAGTTTGGAAGATACCCAATGGTGCAACTTTCAATTGAGCCTCACTACAAGTTTTGACATCAAGAGAGATTGGCATGCCAAATTAAAAAAAAATTGAATCTCCTATAATGGAGAGAGGTTATTGTAGGCCTCAAAAACATGGTCATGTAGCATTTGATGATTTTTTGATATCTCTCATGAGGTCTGAGATACGATCCTTGAAATATCTTTTCCCAATCGTGCTTAGTGCACCTTGGGGATACTTTGGTCTGGCATGGTCGCGAACATTCTAGTGATTTCATGGGAGGAATGGGGTTGTCACTAGAGTTTACCTGCCCAATGGGAGCTAATGGAGTAGATAGTTCAGTGTCATGATGTAATCCTTTAGCACTATCCCTTCACCCTATGGAATCACCATTTTACTTTGGACACATTTGACCAATTTTGACTCAATGATTCCAAGTAATTTGATGATACAAATGTACATGGCATTAAGAAAATAAAAATGTAAGGATACAAAATTAAGATGATACAAATATAAGGATACAAAATTCATGGTAAGGAATCACAATTTTTGCACTTTACATGGCATTAAGATGATACAAATGTAACCTCCAGATACAAAATTAAATATGTATTTATAATCAAATAGTACAAATTAGGATATACAAAATGTGGGCTCTTAATATTTGCAAATCATCCCCATGGGCACTTCTATATTTCAAATTTTGCATCTTATATGCATGATGAAGCTCATTAATGTTTATATATACAAAATTTTGCATCTAAATATGCACATTACAGTTGATTGTTGTTTTTATATATAAAATTTGTCATCTAAATATGTACATTATAACTTATATGCACATAGAATCATATGCAAATTGTCAAAATCATTCTACCATATTGTAGAATCATTCATCTTTATGGCCCAAAATTAATCAAGTGAACCTTGTGGATCAGCTCTAACCCTTATTGTGTCAAGTATTGCCTCGTGGTCAAATTCACAAACTTTCCACAAATTCTTGTTAAGAGTTCTACCACAATATTTAATCAATTGAATATTTGTTGCAACAAGGTTAGAGTAATGAAGAATATGTTTATGTGTCTCAAAGTACTCAAACAACCATGCATTAGAATCTTTGATAAGGTACCTTCATTTTATTATAAAAATAAGTTAATGCCAAAATCAATACAAAGTGTAATAAATTGAGTTTAAGAGGTCTCAATACAGCTCGACACAACAAAAGTACCTTCTAAGCCATGTGCCTATCACAATAATGGAACCTATTAGGTACTCAATAATCTCTCCATCAGTGACTGTAGTTGTCAATTTATTTTTGGCCTCAATACAATGACACAAAAAGTAATATGTTCCTTATTCAGTGTTCTAATCTATAATGACTGCATATACATGACTTGCATTTAGTAGAAGGCTATAAGCTAATACCAAAATCAACATAGAACTAATACATTGACCTTAAAATGCATACAAGATGAGAAAACAAATTCACTAAGTAATAAATTGATAAATTACCTGGTTCAACTAGGTCAGATACATGGTTAAAATCCACTGATGCTTCCATCTAGTTCAGTTGTAGTACTTGAGGAAGTTGATATGTATTCCTCTCTAGTAAGAGCTCTTTTCACACATGCTCCTACACCATCATGCTCTCCCTTTCCATGACCCCGCCTCAGTGAAATTCCAAAAATGTTGCACACCACTTGTCACATGCATCCTAGTCAACTAGTAGAACATTCTTTCATTCTTCAATTTTGAGGTGCAATTGTCTAGCCATATTTAGAGATGGTTGTATCTTATACATCTTTCCCTTAAACTGTCATAGAAAAATTTAAAGCATCCTTGCACAAACTCTAAGGATTGTGTACGATCATCATTGATATAGAAGTGATACTCTCTTATAACCTTCATGTCCTCATCTGTACTATCATGTGCATGCATGAATACTATGTGTACAAAAATTGTAACTTATGTAGAGTGGTAATACATAGGTTGTACTTCATTTTGAGGTTTTAGTGTATAATTCTTTGCAAAATCAATGATAGGGACAATAGTACTGAGGGGGAAAGTGTCCTTACACAACTTGAATTTCTCATCTAACCACCTAGCTCTATTTGTGTGACCTATGTACTCATAAACTAGTTTGTCTTGAAACATCTTCATAAAATCAGCTACACATATATCCCTTTTCACTAACTCACACCTCTTTAATTATTTTCCATCTTTAACACCATATGTGACTAACTTGTATTTTCCAAAAGAAACTAGTTCTTGCCCAATTTTGTGTTTGTTATCGAGATGTAAGAATCTATGCAACTTTTGGAAACCACCTCATGTATGACAAAATCCTTTCAAACACATCATCTTATAATAAATGCACCCATCATCTCATTTACAGAGTAAACTTGAAATGAAGTCTCTCAGTGACTTAGGAGGTGCTTGTAGACCACATTCCTACAAAAACATTGTTAGCATATAAAGTACCACATATATAGCATTAAATCTCATAATGCATGGAACATTCAACATGAACCCTACAACATGTAGTACGTTCATGATTAATCTTAACATAAAATGGTTTTGTCATCTCAAAAAATCTTTGACTAATTTTAATCTGAGGAAAGCTTTGAAGAAACCTTTCATAAAATTGCATTTGTGTCATATCTAAATAGTGTTTTGGATGTGGCTCATGATTTATAATTCCAATTCGTGTTCTAACATCTCTTTGGTTGGGTGAAACCCTTGTGTTTTCATGCCAATATTTCTCAATTAATGTTCTTAGTGCATCAACAACAACCTTGTCCTTAGGTGGGAGTCTACCTAAGAATGCCCAAAGAGAATTATTGTTAGGATCCTCAATTTTCTCTTTCCTATCTAAACCATAGTGTAATGTGGCTCTACTTATCCTTA
>BSBK01003859.1:497500-540000 GCA_027943335.1 Chamaecyparis obtusa | reverse complement strand
AAGGAGATCCATTGGTAGCCATTGAAGGATTCAATCTCTTTGGAGCCCTCTTGTTGAAGATTTCTCCATCCACATCCATTCGAGCTTCTTCCTATTCCAAGATCCATTCAAGATTGGTGTTGAAGATCTAAAGACAATTGATTTGAGATATCCTACATCCAATTATACACTCATTTGGAGCATCCATACTTGTGGATTCAAGGATTTGAATCCTTCACAAGGGTTTCAACATAGGCAAGGTGAATTGTTTCATTTACTTTGTTTATTCCAATAATTTCAATTCAATTTCAAGGTTAATTCCTAAATTGGGGTTTGACCAAGGCAAACCCCTCCCCCCCAATAAACTAAACCATTTTTCTGGTAGGAATAGGTACAGAACAACGAATTATAATGCAGATTTGGACACCCTTTTCGACAAACTTTTGGGATCCACGAATAGAATTTATGTCAAAGCAACATAGGTCAAGGTCAACATAAAGGGGCACGATTGTGCCCCTGTATTTGGGTCAAGGTCAACCTTTCTTAGAAAAGCAGAAGGTTTTTGGGTTTTCTTTGTCTCTATGTTTCCAGGCTAGATCCGGTTACAGAATTTTCTGAAATTGAGTATAGACACCAAAAAATAGCATTTTCCAGATCTGTCATACTTTGAGGTTAGTATTTTTCTTCAATTCAATTAAGATTTTCAATACTTCTTTCCATAATAGAATATAAGGTTTTCTCCTTTCTTCATATTCTCCATCGATTGATTCATTTATGCATTGACCATCTTCTTATGGTTAATCAACTTGGATCTTTCCTTTGGGAATTTGGGATTAAGAAGAAGATCTTACCTTCCCAAATCCTATACATAACTTCACTCCATTTTCAAACACCCCCCTTTTTAAACATTACACGAGGTTGACATGATGGTGGATACTTTGATACAATAGTTGGAGGAGGCCACTTTATCTTTAGAGGAGACACTTGAGTCTTTAACACATGTTCTACATTCATCCTTAGTTGATCCTGACTTGTCTCTTTCAATAGAGTGGCCTAGTACACATGACTTGGAGGAGACACCTTTCAGTATTGACATAGGGAAACTTGAGTAGGTTTCAAAGATTCCATTCATTTTGAGGTTTCTTCCTATAGATTGGGAGGCTTCATACATGCACCTTTGGTTTTGTTTCTTCCTAATGGGAGGAACATTATTCTACACTCATGAAGTAGTTTCTACATCAAGCTTGGAGCATCTATCTTCCACTTCTTGTCTCCTATATGGGGATTCTTGATTGTATATGCATGATGTATGTCATAATGGGGGGTCTTGATTACTCCATCCATCCATGCATCTTGTTTTATCTATCTTTTTAGGTGAGGGTTTTTCCTATGAGGTTTTCCCTCTTTCCTTTCTTTATGAGAGATTGCATTGCATTTTCATATTGTACATGGGTACCAAACATAGCCTAGTAGTTGGGACCCATAATGCATTTTCATCTAGTTTTGTGAACTTAAATGCATTCCCCTAATTCACAATTAAGGGGGGGGGTTTGGTGTAATTAAATAGATCTAATTATACTTTACTTAAGTTTACTTTGGATAATTCATTGCACAGTAGTTTTCATTGACACCTAGGAGTTTGCATTTCATTTTAGCACATTGTGTAGGAGAATTTCCACTTTATATGTGAGATCCACCTTTATCTCTCTATCACATTATCATCCTCTCATTATTGTACATGTTGCACATACTTTGATGTACAATGGAGGATGATCAACCTTTGGTGGACATGTGATTACACCTTGTCTAGTTGACAAGTTATCATTTTCATCTCTCCTAGTTATCATGCATTGCCTATATATTCAGGAACATCTGCTTTGTACGTAATCAATTGTATCCATTATTATTTGATCAATATTGAATCAATCATTTTATCATCATTTTTCCTATCTCTCTTGTGCTATCAATTAAGATTTTAGATCTTGGCATTTTCATTCTTTGCCTTCGGCAAATTCTTACAACTCTAACTAACCCTCATGCCTACACTAGTACATTTGAGACTTTTTTCCAATAGCAGACCATTAGAATTTTGACCGTATACTGTCGATTAAGAGACACCACCTGCCATCATAGTTTTGCAGTCAAAAAAAATGATGGCTATGATTGGTGTCATAATTATGATGATTATGGTCATCGCAAAAAGGGGGTGCCAACATGGAGAACATATTGTTAGGCCTATTTATGACCATCACAATTGTGATGCCCATTCATCGTAAACAACTAAAAATGATGGCTACCCATCAGAATCTTTCGACAGGCACCCACCATTTGTAGTTTGTTTGCTGATGGAGATGTTGTTCATGCAACAGATACCCATCGAAATGGATAGTCATCATTTGTATTTTTTTAATGACAATGATGTTGTACATGCGATGGATACCCGTCAGAAGGTTACAATGGATATCCATTGTTTGTAGTTTTTTTGCCGACAGTCATGATATACATGCGACAGCTGGCTGTCGGATGTTTTTGATAGATAGCCATCACTTTTGTTTGGTCGTCGTAGTTACAATGAAAATTAGTATTTTTTTAAAATATATATATATTTGTCAATCGAGTTGGTATCAATTCAGAGCGGTGTTCTTGCAAATTTGGTTCCAGCTGGTTGCATTACTTTTGGATCTTGATCGACTTGCAAGGTGGTTTGGTGAGTCGAAGTCTTTTATTCCTACTCATGATTTGGTTATGTCATTCAGAGATGACTTTGTAGTAGATTCGGCAATGGCTCATGGATTATTGAGTCGAGTCTAGAGACTTAGATTTGGAATGGATTCGACTGAATTGAGATTTGTGAATGCGACTACTCCAGCACAAGAAGCTAATGCGGTGATCAGAGATGCATTCTTCCTAATGTGTTCATGGGATATATGTAGACCTTATTGCATTCAGATATGATTTGAGTGACTTCTTGACTTCTTTGGTCCAAATTGGATGTGCTTTGTTCCTATGGAGTGTAGCAGTGACTTGACTTGGAGTTTGAGTAGACTGTGCATTGATCGACTTGAAGACAGAATCGAGCTACTCTTTGTGTTGTTGTTGAGATCAGGTTGTGATGGATCATTGGGATCATCTACTATTTTTGCCATAGTTTTGAATGAGTTAGATGTGATTTCAAGAGAGAAAATGTGTCAATAATCAATGCATTCATACCATCATCTTCAAATGTGTTTTCTAGCACATGATCGTCATCTTCCATGGGATCATGATCTTCAACTTCAATACTCACACCTCCATATTCCTCTATATTCACACTGGGGAGATTGACCTATATAAAAATGATGATAATCAAACCTCCTTCCATGCTTCATATGTTTATTAATTGTAAAAACAATATGACAAACAACTTACCACTGGATGATAATCAAACCCCCTTCAATGTGACCATTCTCCCTACAATGTCTCTTTGTTGTTTTGATTTTGATTCTTCTTGTCTATAAGCCGTTACAACTCTTGCATAGACAATAACATTTGTCATCGCCTTCTCTTTGAAAGTGAGACAACAATCTAGCAATTGTCTCCCTATTTTGATCGAATTTCCTTGTATTATTTGACATGATCCTTAATGTGTATATCTACAAAACAAATTGGAGATGCCTCCTTTCATTAGCTTCGTGTCACCTTCTCATAGCTTCTCATTTTTTGACAGATTTTTCCAAAGGCTTTGTAGGAAACCAAGTAAGGGGAATTCTTGAGTTCAAACACATTGAGCTGCTACAACTGAATTATAAATCATGAATTCACTACAAATCAAGGGGCATTATAAATCATGAATTCACTATAAAATTAATGTATTTCTCTAGATTTCATATGGACATTTTGTCAAATGGTTGGCATGTATGTTTATTCAAATGAAGTTATATCATTTGGAATGGATATATGATAGGTTGATATCGAATTCTATGTCAAGATTTACACTAGTAAATTTGGCCTCAAATTTTGACCAAGAATTGGTCGAAATTTTGACCGAAATTAGTCGAATTTATGACCAACATTGCCGTCGGTCTTTTTTTGTCAAATTTTTGACGTACTTATAATCAGTCAAAATTTTGATGAAAACATAGGTCAAAAATTTGACTGAGTCCATGATTCAAAATTGTCATCATTTTTTTTTATAATGGTCGAAATTTCAACCAATTGTCGAACAAATTTCCACCTAGGATTGATCAAAATTTCGACCAGTGGCAGCAAAAATTTCCACCAAATGTTGGTCAAAATTTTGATGAAAACATCAAATGTTCGACCGAGATGCTATACATTCGATGGATGAGATGGTCAAAATTTTGTTGGTCAAAATTTTGTTGTTTTGGTCAAAATTTTGACCATCTTTTGGTGGAAATTTTTGGTGGCATTGGTCAAAATTTTGACAAATGCTATTTTTTTTTTTAAAAAAAATGTTACATACATAAGGTGCATTTAGAGTTCTTTTCATTAACCTGTGATTCATGAGTAGTGGTTTACATGAACCCATCTCTCATGAGAATGAATGGAACAGTTAGCACTCATTGGCTCTAGGTGATGCTTACGGAGGTGAAGCACCGAGACTTCCCGGGAGGTCATCCATCCCAGTACCACTCCAGCTTGAGCACGCTTAACTACGGAGTTTCCTCCATGGTTAAACCCACTCTGCTTGCATCCTCATTTGCAAAACCTTCACCAAGTGTTATGCCTTATGAACCATTCATTAGAAAGCCCCTTAAGCTCGTCAATTAATAAGTAGGAGATATTTTCCACAGCAAGTCAAATTGTGATATTGCTATCAACATTCAACTGTGTAGTTTTTTGAGTCAAACTCATTGACCCGTGATTCATGAGTAGTGGTTCACACGAACCCATCTCTCATGAGAATGAATGGAACACTTAGCACTCATTGGCTCTAGCTGATGCTCACAGAGGTGAAGCACCGAGACTTCCCGAGAGGTCACCCATCCCAGTACTACTCCAACTCAAGCGCACTTAACTACAGAGTTTCCTTTGTGGTTAAACCCACTCTGCTTGCATTCTCATTTGCAAAACCTTCACCAAGTGTTGTGCCTTAGGAACCATCGATTAGAAAGCCCCTTAAGCTCATCAACTGGTTCGTAAGGCACAATACTTGGTGAAGGTTTTGCAAATGAGAATGCAAGCAGAGTGGGTTTAACCACGGAGGAAACTCCGTAGTTAAGTGTGCTCGAGTTGGAGTAGTACTAGAATGGGTGACCTCTCGGGAAGTCCCGGTGCTTCACCTCTGTGAGCATCAGCTAGAGCCAATGAGTGCTAAGTGTTCCATTCATTCTCATGAGAGATGGGTTCGTGTGAACCACTACTCATGAATCACGGGTCAATGAGTTTGACTCAAAAAACTACATAGTTGAATCTTGATAGCAATATCACAATTTGACTTGCTGTGGAAAATATCTCCTACTTATTAATTGACGAGCTTAAGGGGCTTTCTAATGAATGGTTCATAAGGCATAACACTTGGTGAAGGTTTTGCAAATGAGGATGCAAGCAGAGTGGGTTTAACCATGGAGGAAACTCTGTAGTTAAGCATGCTCGAGCTGGAGTGGTACTGGGATGGATGACCTCCCAGGAAGTCCCAGTGCTTCACCTCCATAAGCATCACCTAGAGCCAATGAGTGCTAACTGTTCCATTCATTCTCATGAGAGATCCATTTGATAAAGCTTGGTGAAATAACTTCAAACATTTTGAAGCATCTATTGGATTCGGTCACCCAAAAGGAAGATGGATTTCCCAATTCAGAAATTCCCAGCCACCATCTTTAATAAATTTATCTGGATCATCTGAAATGGTCTTCAAAATTGGCCGCCAGTTCAAGTTCATTCTGCTTTCATAATACTTTATATCCATTGATTTTAGCCATTCTTTGATGCCATCAAGAGAAGATTGAGGAATAACATCAATGTGGAGTACATCCCGCTTGAAGTCTTTGAAAACAATAGCCATATCAAATGCCTTTTGCCCAAGTCCTACTCTCTCAAGGTTAACTATCTCAATCTCACTAATGGTTATTACTAAGAAAGGCAATTCCACCAACTCTACCAAACAGTTTACGGTAGGAACAATAAAAGCAGAGGCTTTGAAAGGACCTCCATGAAAACCTAGCTCTCTAAATGGTATATCAAACTCCAGTTCAAAATCTTTTAGATGAGGCTACTCCCATAGCTCTGTTACTCGTTTAACAAACCCTTCAAACTCTCCATTGATTTGATTTTTCCTATCCCTCTCTTGCTGCTCTTCCTCAATTTCATCAGGATCATACATGGACCTTCTTGCCCCTCCTAAAGTTTGGACCACATCCATTACTTCCACATAAAACTGGACATCCTTAGTCTTCTTAGTTCCCACCATAATATGGTTATGCAAATGAAAATGAAGCAAAGTAATCATCTCCTTCTCTACTGGCTGGAAGAATGCGTGTTTAATATTTTGATACATGATATCAGCTCTCTCTTCTGCTCTCATGGTTGAATACCGAAATCCATTATAGTGGGCCTCCAGAGTTCTAGTCATCTTTCTTCCTCTTCCACCAAATGCCGGCCCGATCCACAAGTCTGCCAACCTAATTGGCTTTGTTTTTGAAAGCTGAAGTTTCTTCGGAGTCACCAGTGTAGGTCTCTCTGCCTTTTCAGACTCCGTCATAGCTACAGACTGTCTATGGGATTTGATCATTTGTACCACTTGGTTGATGATGTAGGGGCATCCAGCAGGGCACCTGAACCCAAGAGTGGAATGGCATTCAGAGATGTTCAATTGCAATGTTAGACTCAATATTCAAAGAAAAATTCATAATCAAGTCTAAAGGTCATTGTAATGTAATAAGGAATAATTCAGTATGTAAGCAAGATATGGACGTACAAAAAAAACCAGTGAGCTGTTTAACAAATCCCCAAAAGAAATCGATATCAAGAATGTAGCGAAAAAAATGTGAGTAGAATGGAAAAAGATGTGAGATGCATGAACATCAAAGATTAATATGGCTAGAAGATAGAAGCAATGAACTGTTCATGGGTTCCAAGCACTTAAAAAATGTGGAGTTTAGTCAGCCTGTAGTAGCAAGCTAAAAAAATTCTTTCAAGTCATTGATTCAGTTTGCCATGTTTATTGACCTCAAATTTGGTCTTTTCATTAACCTGTGATTCATGAGTAGTGGTTTACATGAACCCATCTCTCATGAGAATGAATGGAACAGTTAGCACTCATTGGCTCTAGGTGATGCTTATGGAGGTGAAGCACCGAGACTTCCTGAGAGGTCATCCATCCCAGTACCACTCCAGCTTGAGCACGCTTAACTACGGAGTTTCCTCCATGGTTAAACCCACTCTGCTTGCATCCTCATTTGCAAAACCTTCACCAAGTGTTATGCCTTATGAACCATTCATTAGAAAGCCCCTTAAGCTCGTCAATTAATAAGTAGGAGATATTTTCCACAGCAAGTCAAATTGTGATATTGCTATCAACATTCAACTGTGTAGTTTTTTGAGTCAAACTCATTGACCCGTGATTCATGAGTAGTGGTTCACACCAAAGAATCAAAACTCGGGCTCGGCAAGGCCGACTTGACCCGTGACTCACCGATGACTCGGCAACAACTCGGCTATGACTCGGCAAAAAAAAAAAAAGAGATTTCTTGAAATTTAAAACTTGTTTTAGGCACCCATTATTGAATAAAGCTTAAAAACACATCACATCACATCTAAAGGTCAAATAACATCTAAAGGATATGGTTAAGAGAACAAAGTATAATCGATAATGAAGGGAATGAATGGTAATTGTTATGAACAGTCACGTCACTTCATTATGAACTAACATGCCATTTCTAATGTGAACAGTCACGTCTTTTCTTATTTGCTAGTTCAATATATATAGATATTCAAATGTGTAGATTCAATCAATAACCAAGGCAATTTGATCACTATTTTTTCCATTACATTCACTGTCTTCATTCCATCTCTCGAATTTGAATCTTGTGGATCATTGATTCTTAGCATTTCAATCTTTATTGTCCCAAGGCGTTTGTCCTACTGTTCCCTTTAACAACTCATGAATGCTCATTAATGAATCATGGCTGTTCTAACTGATATTCTTGTGATACATCATCAGTTGTTCTCATTTCTTTATGATTCTTCTTATTTATTCATTTTGCATGTGTTTGATGTAATATTGCATGTGTTTGTCAAATTTTTTTCTAATCTTTTGCCACATCAACCTGCACTGAGTGGTCAACAACAAGATCCATAGGTACCTGCAATCATAAAGTTGATAAATACCAATAGTTGGCGTAAAGAAGAAAAATACCATAAACAATAGCATTTCAAAAATGACTAAGAAATATATATCTGATCTAGAATTTAAAGTAATAAAGACAGAAAGAGCAGAGATAAAGCAATCGTGATTAAATAGTAATCTTCAAAAACCTATGTTGTTAATCTTTCCATCATACAATGTATTAGGATTTATTGAAGAATATAAACACACAAAAAAATTGACAAGAAAATAATGAAGCACATAGACTTAGAGTCCCTAAATCTTCAACAAAATATGGAATGCAAAGCCAACACAATGAATTTCCATTTCTCAAGCATAAGAAATTCAAGCTTATTTCTCATGGAACATCACAAGACAGAAAAAAAGATGTATAGGAAAACACAGTGTGGTATCAATGTACTAATCTACCCCATAGGCACAAAAGAGACATACTAAAATACAACCATAGTTCAATTATTAAGTGTTATTTTTATCTTTTCAAATATTTGAAAAATGTATGGCTATCAAATACAAAGCTTTGTGCTCAATAAATAAAAGGTAAGGTTTTGAACATGTAGATCCACTTGTTATCTGAGGTTCGAATACATCGTAAACTCAAGCGAATTAAACTGGAACTCCTGGAGGGGAATTGGATTTCTATTTCAACACAAAATAGAAACATGATGAGAAATGATGAAAATGTTTTATTTTTCACTAAGCATAAGATATAGAAACTAAAGAAAAAGTGCCACCATTTTATACTAAAATGAACTAAAACAGTCTTTCAAAATATGAAGGCAACAACAATACTTACGGATAGGGACCATAAATCTTTACTTGACGAATATGGGTATCCCGTCCATTTTGATGATTAGACAATACAGCAAGCTGCAATATAAATGTTTGCACAAATACATCCTTGAAATGAATTAACAAAGGAAAATCTGTAAGTCTAAGAAGAATGAAAAATGTTTAATTAAACAAGATCACCATCACGAAAATCTATAAGTCTAAGGAGAATGGAAAATGTTTAATTAAACTAGAGATGTTACCAATCTCTCTTGGAATCTAACCAATGAAAATAGAGTCGTACAAGCTTAAATGCCTTAAATTGTTGAGCTTGTGAAAGTGTGATGGGACGGCAAGAGGAGGGAAGAAGGCATTGTGACTGAGGTCCAAGTGCTCTAGATAGTGTAGTTGGAATAGTCTCCCACGAAGTTGCCTCCACGTCATGAATGGATAGATTATCTGATCTTGTGCGGTACCTTTTGTCTTGGCTCTAGCAATGGCTGTGCTGGTTTCAAAAATTCTAATTTAGAAATGTATAATTCTATTAAAATAAAAGCATTAAAAATTTGATTGTTTCCAAGAAAACATAGATTGAAATGAATGTTGAAAACCATACCAGAAATATGAAGTATGTTTCTGCCATACTTCTTTGCCGTATGAGGTGAGTTTAAAACTCATATCAAGCTGAAGAATCTCAAGCATAGAGTAACAAAAAGGAATGATAATAAGACACCTGAATGTGAATCTAGATCACAGAATCCTCCATATGCACCACCGCTAACATGTACACGATCCCACAACCATGTATTTCTTTGTATCATAATGATCTAATGCAGGAGAATAGAGAAGCTTGGTGAAGGAGCAGTGTTGGATGATAATTTGTTGGTGGAGGTTAAGCCTGAACAGACACCAGTCATGTTGAAAGTTGGTTGCTTCATGATTGAAGAGGTTTGGTGATGGATTACCTATAAGGGGGTCTATAGTGAGGTGTTTACATAGTTAGTTTGGCCTGGAGTTGATGGGAGGGGTCCTTTTGATCAAACCCTCATGGTATGTCCCTAAAAGCAAGGGTTTGGTGGCAAACAAGTTAAGTGAAGGGTGGAGACTTGGTGAGTTGGAAATGTGTCATTTCTCAACCTCTAGAATGACTGTTTTAGCCTTTTGAGTCTTGGGAGCAAGTGGAGTTAGGGGTTGCTATGTAAAAGTGGAGAATTAGGCCTGGTGAGGATAGGCTAGGGGTATTGGATCTTGGGTATGGTCCAAAGGAGTATAGGTTGAATCTTTCAGAGGATTTAAAGAGCCCAAATGGGTATTTAGATAATATTTGAGTTTACTTAGTTGTTTGGGGAAAGTAAGAGGAAAAGTCAATTTAATGACTGGTGAGGGCTACAAGCTTCAAGGACTGATTGTGTGTGTTGGATAGAAGATGGGTTGTCCAAATCAAATGGGTTGTGGGAATATGGTGGATAGGTCATAAAAAGATCTTTTGTGAATTTAAAATGAAGGTTGGATTCTTGTGTGAAGGTTTGGTGTTTGAGAGAAACTAGGTACACTTGGGAGTCAAGGCATTGAGGGATATTGAGGTAAAGAAGCAATTGCAAAGTGGAGTGGATTTGTTGTTTGAGGTAATCAATATGGATGCCACACACCAGCTCTACATCAGGTTGCAAGAAAAGTGGGCTTAATGTTGGAGGAACCTTTGTAGTAAAGAGCACTTGAACTAGAATAATATTGGGATGAGTGACCTGCTGGGAAGTAGCGTTGTCTAAAATGAATCAAGGCAGTGAACCTATTGCAGAGGAGTGTTTGGTTGATATCCTAAAGTCAAGAACTTCTTATTTATCCTCGAGTTGAACTCTAGTTCCTTGAGTGGATTCCAAGACGTTGTTGAATCCTCGAGTTGAACAGGGTTCCTTAAGGGGATATTAGAAGGCTCTACATCAAAAACTCTAAGCTTGTCTTTAAAATTTGAGCTTCACTTGGTTTCGAGAATAGTTTAATATTCTCTACTAAACAAGGCCAACCACGTGAAGGTGGAAGCTCATTTGGCCCCTCCCCCCCCCCCCCTAACATCACTCTAAATTCCCCATTAACATTTAATAACATTCATTCATTCATCCGACATTTTTGAAATATAACATTCAATCATTATAATCACATGATAACATTCATTAACACATAAAATTCATTAACACACAACATTCATAAATAATTCATTAACACATAATTCATTAACACACAACATTCATGAATAATTCATTAACACATATTAACACACATCATTCATCAACATTACTAGTACAAAATTACATCCATTAAGACAAAGTTCTTTCATTAGCAATAAATGTTAATTACAATCATTTCTTTTTGGGTTTCTTGCTGTTTTTTTTAATCATATAATTTCTAAGAGGAAGATCAATGTCCTCATCATTCCCCTCCTCTATTGAGTCTAATCCCAACCTGTGTCTCCTCCTCATCTGTTCAGGAATAGGAGGCCGCTGCGCTGAAGGGGGGTCTGCTGCAATAACTACTTCATGAGTTAAATTCACACTTTTATATTATTGAATTACAAGTATTTATGTAAGTAAAAGAACTATAAATCAAAAAATTAATTTAAAAGAACAAAACATAGATTTTCTTTACCTGAATGTGCCACATGATCTACATGGTGATCAGTCTGAACATCCTCTGGCACTCGTTCAGCATGACCTGACTCTGTATCCTCTAAAATATACACAAAAATGTTACACCAAGTTCAATTTAAGATGTTAAATTATATTAATAATTACATAATTATTTTTAAATAGCAAATGAGCACCTCCTTGGATAGTATGATCCACATCAGCGGCTTCATGATGCGGCGCTGTAGGCTGCATTGCAATGTAATGGACATTATTATCAAATTGATTGTTGCTCAAGTATTCAATTTCTAATATATTTTTTGGCATATTTACCTGTGCACATGATGCAGGAGACTCTTCAGTTGGGCCAGTGGAAGCTTGCCATAGGCGTTCAGCCACGCCTTGATAGCCTTCCTTGAAGGCAATTTTTCTGTGTTCTTCCGTGGCCTCTAAATTAAAATCAGAGCCCTGCATTTTTTGATTAAACAAAATTATTTGCATTTTATAAATAATTTTTCTCTGCAATTCATTTACTGCTACTTACAATGCGAGCTTTAATTTTTGAATATCTACTAGCACCAAGTCTGTGTTGCCCAATCTTTTCCAGCCTGGCCTTTGTTGCCTTTGAAGTGTCTTGCAACCTATGAAAAGTTTGAAAAAATGGTTATAAAAACATGTATATGGAATAACAAATGAAACTTTGAAATGCTGAACACATTGCCTTCAATGGTGAAAATGTCTAAAACATCATACCAAGATATTATATTGAAAAATGATGATTGCATTCAAAATTTAATTATCATCTCAAAAGTCCATGCCAAACACCTTATCACTAGTAGTTAATACTATTGCATACCTTCTCACATTTGTTGGCGAAACTCCTTTTTGAGCGTCCACTTTCTCCTTTGCATCTAAAATAAATTCACTCCAATCCCTCGCTAAAATAAAGGGAGGACGCTCGTACTTTGGGTTGCTTATTAGTTGATGAAGGTCACGTACTATTTATAAAACCTGCAATATTACCTGTTGCTTTTGGTCTCCCATCAATGTACATTGCAAATCTTTTACTTTGATCATTTTCTTTCCTTTGTATATAATTAGCTGATAGTGCATACCTACGCATACTTTTTTTATATTGAACAATCTGCATCCAATCATTGTAATTGTAACACGGACCGACATACTCGAACAATTCAACAACTCTATTGTAATATACCTTTATCCCATCCATGGAAAATAGGCCCAAACCATGTAATAAGGATGGAGCAATGCGATATATCCTCTCATTAACACAAAAATCAGTATTAATTGGAGGTACCTCATTGGGTACCCATTCTTTCTCAATGTGTGTGTACCAAAAGGGCACCTTGATGTCGCCTTTGGTCTCATCATCATAAGAACATGACCCCCCATTAGCAAGGAAATATTGCATGTGTTTGTCAAAATTTTTTCTAATCTTTTGACCTCTAGTTGATCTCCTTGTTTTAGCCGTACTACATGTAGAACTTTCATCTAGCATTCCCTCATTTCCCTCATTCGATGTACATAGATCTGACAAGTACCTATTTGGTGGGTGCTACAATCCATCAAATGAGATATTGCCACGTCAATATATATAGAATAATCAAGTCGTGACCCATACGTACAGTTCTTCTTTGTCTATACATGAGAGATATAAAATCTACTAGGTTGAAAGTGATTATATATTATATTTCTATACGGTTCTTTGTCTATATATACATTATATGATTATATAATATGTCTATTTATAACATACGTGCTCAGTGATAAACAAGAAGAATATAAGAAAATTATGTCTATTTATTGACTTATACCTGCCGATCCATGTCACTGTGCACGATCCACGCCAAAGGGGTCAAATTTACTGCATATGTTAATCATTTATCTTAAGTTAGCTAAATATTACATGATACGTATGCTACAAATAACTTAGAAGATAACATGAACAATATGCAACATCGTAAACATGAACAAATTTACCTTATGTATGGAATGCAAGATCATCAACAGAAGGTCGGGGTGACAATGTCTGTAGTCAATTGCCTGTTTGCAAAAAGGGTGATAATCAAACACAAATGTACATGTATCAACAGCAATTAATTGAGCATCGTAAACAAAAAATTGGTAATTATAAATCACATATGTCGTAATCATTAGAATTGAACAGAATAAATATGTAACCATTACAATTTAAAGCAAAACATAAATATGTAATCATTAGAATTGAACACAATAAATATGTAACCATTTCAATTATGTCATTGATCATCATCATCATCATCATCATCATCATCATCATCATCATCATCATCACCATCATCATCATCACCATCACCATCGCCATCATTGCCATCATCGCCATCATCAACAGCATCACCGCAATCATCATCGCCATGATCACCATCACCATCGTCATCACCATCATCATCATCATCACCATCATCATCATCATCATCATCATCATCATCATCATCAGCATCAGCATCATCATCATCATCATCATCATCATCATCATCATCATCATCATCATCATCTGCTTCTTCATCATCTTCAGTATCTTCTTCTTCCATAACATTATACTTTATCGGCCTTCCTCTTGGATCATGTCTAACAACAAATGACCAACCCTGTTTATGTGGAACCTCTGAGTAAAACACTTGCTCACACTATCTTGGAAGAACATAGGGCTCATCTCCAACTAGCTCAAATGACCTTGTATTAATAATTGTAAATCTATTATCATGTTGAATAACAGTTCTATCTGGATCATTTTGATTCAGTCGTAGCCTGTACCATTTGACGACAAATAGAACTACTTTGAAGGAGTTAAAGTCGCACTCAATTATATCATCTAAGATGCCATAGTATTAATTTTGAGATTGTTGAGGATGTAGGTCATTTCTAGATGATATATTGGTGACCTCAAAAACTACACTTATCCGAGAATCACAAGTTTTCTTTGTATCATCCAACTTTTTTATACGAAATTTGTGGCCATGATAGTACATAGCTTGGTGGTGCTTGACCTACAATTTTTAAAGTGTGTAAATTATTTGTATCATGAGTTGATATGAAACATACGAGTCATGATCATTAATAAATTTGTACGTACTTGTCCACCTCTTAAACCATGTGCTAGATCAATTACCATTGGAGTAACATTGGGATCTCCATTACGATGAGCTTCTCTAACCAATGAAGCAACACCTTCCCATGTTAATGAGCAACCATTTTGTTGACATCGTTCAATCCATACCGTCATCCAATCAAGATTGTTTGCAATATACAAATGTATTGCATCCCATTCTCGACCAGCTGTATCAAAAACATCTTAGATTTATTGCATCTGACTCTCGACCAGATTTATAAGAATTAATTAACTACAATAACATCTTAGATTTACCTCTCACTTTCCTCAATCTACCTTTGCCCATCAAGTGCTCCCCTTCAAATTTGTTAATGGAGTTGGGATCCCAAATACGATCTACATGGATCTTTGCTGCAAACTTAGGAAGATATTCACTAATGTACACCATGGTCTGGTATACCATATATCCCTCTACCATAGAACCCTCAGGATGTGCTCTCTGTCGAACCAAGTCTTTCAAAAATTTCAAGTGCCTCTCAACCATCCACATTGACCTAGTTGGTACAAGTCCGCACAATTCAATCTCCTCAACTTGATGTAAGAGGTAATGTTCTTGTGCATTGAAAAAAGTTGAAGGTAGACACTTTTGCATTTCACACATAAGAAGAGGAATTTTTCTCTTCCAGTATTTTATATCTTCTTTATTGATTTCTTTAGATGACAACCACCTCATGTATTTTCCAAGATCATATATAACTTGTTTGACACCGTTGGCAAAGTGGTGTGGGAGAGATAGAGGTAGAACATACTGCAATATTTGTAAAATGATCTCGTCAATATTTTATAAAAGAATGCAATGAAAACCACATGCAGTATACAAATATATAGTGAATACAAAGTAATATGAATTACCTTAATAAATATATGCCAATCATGTGTTTTCATCCCTGGCCCAAATTCACTTTTCTTTGATATGAGATCATTTATGTTCGCAACAAATCCTGTAGGAAATCGTATTTTCTTTATAATTTCTTTTATAGCATTGCTCTGCTGCTCCGATAATAACCATGGAAGAGCACTTGTATCAATCTGGTCTCCATTTTGATTGGATTGAATAAAATTTTTCATTGCATGGTTGGATTCTTCAATGTCACTACAAATTTTGATGATTTGGTCTTTGTCATGCCTTCCATCCAATATTTTCCATAATGTCTCTGTTACATTCTTTCCAATATGCATAGGATCAAACAAATGCACGATTGGGAGTTTCTCGTAGTACGGCAACCTAGTAAATTATGTAGGATAACTTTTGAGTCCTTTTGGAAGTTGGTCATTAATGCCTTGATGACCTTCACAAGCATCAATTACATCATCAGTAAACAAAACACAATATCAAAAGATAAATTTGAAATAAAACCCATCAGATGGAATGACATTACCTCGACGATTTATTTTATTGTATGCCAACTTCCATAGGTGAGGTGTCATTCTCCATGGCTTTGATGTAGTCTCTTCTTTCCCATTGAAAATATGTTTTTCAGTAATTCGGTACTTATGATTTCTGTGGAGAAAGTGTCTATTCTCATCGAACACCTGCTTTCTCAAACTTTTTGAATGACGAGATTTTATCTTTGGACAACAAACTGGACATGCAAATTTTCCCTTTGTCTGAAGACCTACAAGATCATGTCTAATTGGATTAAATGTGTTAACTTTGTGTTAGCACTATAACATACCAAAAAAGAGGTGTTATGAAGAGAACATACCACAAAAATGTGTTAGCCCAGGGGCATCATGTATTGTCCATACAAGCATTGCATGGAATTGAAATTGTCTTTGTCCTATTGGTCTAGAGATGTCATACATAGTGACCCCATTCCATAACACCATCAACTCGTCGATAAGGGGCTCAATATATACATTGATATCTTTAACTTGGTACTTACCTAGTTGAATGAACAAAAACATTACATAATTATTATGACCATTTTGATGGATTATTAATAATAAATTAATTTAGATGACCATTAAATCAAAAAATACCTAGAACAATTAGTGACAACATTATGTGCTCCCTCTTTATGGACAACCAAGGAGGAATGTTATTGTTGATAACAAAAACAGGCCACACCGAGTAAGTAGATCTCATCTCTCCAAACAGATTGACACCGTCTGCTGCCAATGAAAGCTTGAGATTACGAGGTTCTTCTTTAAAGTGTGGCCATTTTTCTTCTATTTCCTTAAATGCCGAGCCATCTACAAACATTCGCATAATGCCATCTTGACTTCTATTGCGTGCATGGTAATCCATAAATTGTGCCAAGCTATTGCACTTGAATAATCGTTGCAGACGTGGAATAATGGGAATATGTCTAAGAACCTTGCGAGGCACCTTTTTTGTTATTCAATCTGACTGATATCTACTAATATGACAAATAGGGCATTCTATTGCAAATTCATGCTGTTTATAATATATAATATGATCGTTCAGACATGCATGTATTGTTTGATATTCCATTCCAATATCTTTCATAATGGCAGATAATTCTCGGTATGAGCGAGGTAGGATGTTTGATGGTCGTAACAAACACTCACCTACCAACCTACGACCAAAAATATAATTTGTTAATTTAAAGAATATTAATTGCTACATGATTCATCCAATATTAATTGCAAGGGAATTACGACTAAAATAATGAAAGAAAGATGACATACCTTAACATACGTGTCATTGATACGTTGGATAAACCATTCATAACCTTCAGGTTCACCAACAACAATACAGCGGCAAGAAGAGTTGTTTTGGAGCCTTCATATAGGGGCTCGTGTGCCTTCTCAAGTAAAGGTACATCAAGCTCTGCATCAACATCATCATCATCTTGATCATCATGATCATATTGATCTTCTTCATCATTGTGGTCTTCTTCCATGATATCATTACCTTCTACTTCTATGTTCACACCTCCATGTTCCCTCGTTTGGAAATCCACATTCTCCAGATTGTCATGGTCCATAACATGAAATTGAGGGATGTTGACCTATATGAAAATGATGACCTTATATTAACCATGATCATGTTGTCATCATCAAATCATGTCTTATGTATTTTATAAAATATTAAAATACATACCAATGGACAAAATTCGTTTCCCCCTTCAATGTGACCATGTTGCCTACAATGTTCCTCAGCTGTTTTGATTAGATATCTTTGAGTCTTTAAGCCCTTACAAAGTTTGCAAGGACAATAACATTTTCCATCACCCTTTCTTTTTAAGTTAGACCATAGTCTAGCAATTGTCTCCCTATTTGTTTGTGCGTTGATATTGTCAAACATGGTCTTTCTTGAATGGAATGACTCGTTGGTGGAAGAAGGATGATTTGTTTGCAACCTGCTGATAAAAATCGTTAGTGAACAACCATTTTCTCAACCATTTTAATATCGAAAACATCATATGAAATATCTTTATCATTTAGATTTTAATGCTATATTTTAACTTTTAATCAAAATTATGTGTAATATAAGGACCCTATATCACCATTTTACTGAGATTCAAGCATCAAGTCATCGGTAAGTTAACACAACTTGATATGAAGATCTGAAGATATTTGATACTTCCATCATCACCCATGACATAACTCTCAAGCCTAACATAAAGTCATTCATACAAAAGTAGCAACCTGTTAATTTGTTGATAGAACCCTTAATCTTCAAGGAAGTTCAAAAGTTACTTGCTGCAACGATAATTTTTCCTATCTGCCACTCCACTTGGGTGGAAAATTTGGTGCATGTACAGAAGAAGCAAGAGGAGATCTGTGTTAATTTTTGTAAGCTTAAAAAGGTGTTAGATTGGACACCCTAAGCCTCTGCATCAATTTTATGAGTTCACCTTTCAATAATGTTGAAGTGAGGTATTGGGCCCTCGAGAAATAAGCTTTCAGCTTGGTTAGATAATTCAAGAAGTTTAGACAATATATCTTGAGAAGCAATATATATGCCATTATGCCTGACCAAGTGGTCAAGAGATTGGTTATGTAGTCAGATTTGGGAGAGCGTCATGAGAAATAGATGGCTATTTTGCAAGAGTTTGATTTAGAGATGCATCCTATGGGATTGGTTTAGAGATGCATCCTATTTGATTTTTGAATTTAGCCACTAGCAGTTCAAAATTTGAAATGTATGGGTCTTTGACCACTTGCATTCTTCAAAGGTGGCCACGACCTTCCAAATGTAACAAACTAATCAAATAGCATTAAGGTTTTCTTTTAAACCTTTGTATATAAAGCGACGATGTCGAGTTTTCTTCCTGGTTCTTTCCTGATTGAGCTCTTTTTGAATCAATTTTTATAAATATAAATATATATAGTGGTTCTTCCACTTTTGTCTAAACAAAATAAAATAAAACAAGATACCCTATAAGAAAAGATAATCATCTCCATCTTATCTACATTGATTCTTAGAAAATAACATACTACACAATAAAAAATAACCAATAAATGATAATCATCTCCTTCTTATCTATGTTGATTCTTATCTCTTTTATATATAATCAATTTTAGAGAATGAAATAGTATGCAATAAACAATAATCACCCCCCTTATGAAAAACAAGATAATCATCTAAGTTCAATATTCTAAAAAACAAGATGCCACTTGCAATAAATTGACCATCTCCCTTCTATGTACGATGATTCTATAATTGAGTAAACTCTAATTCACAAGTAAAAAAATTCATACTATAATTTAGAAGGTCTAATTCACAAGTAAATAAATTCTTGGTAGCTCCTACATAACAAATTTTTAAAAATATATTGCACATTGAATCAATTTAAACCCAAGATGTATTTAAATTAAATTAAAAAATATATTCAAATTTAGATAAATCAACATGATAGATCATCAATATATCACTAAGTCTACAATAAGCAACATTTTGTTACTTAATTCTTCCTTTGTTAACCCCATCTTCTCTTCTGTGAAACATAATAAACAATCACTAACAAGCTTCTAACATCTCGTATGTTTCCATCTTCTGCAATGACTACAAAATATCTCCTACAAAAAATTCACACAAAAAACTCAAGTATAAAAATTAGAAGCACTTTGAACCTAGATATATATTAAATACTTTTGGAGGAGTTGTTTAAAGCTAACTACACATGTAAATGTGTGCACGATAAAAATGTGATATAAATAAACATACCTATTTTAGTGGATGTTGACATATAGTCATAATAATTAGAAATATTGAAAATGAATGTCTTCAAAGATTTTATCTTTGTCGTATACCTATGCAAAGATGGATGCAAAATATTGAAGCATATCGAGTATGCCATCTATTTGTCAAATGTTAAAAAAAATAATAGATCTTTTAATCTCAAATCTATAAAACATCACATATCCCAAATAATAACCAAATACAAATTATAATTTTTTTTCAAATATGGGACAATTTACTCTTAGCTTTTTTGGATAAGTATCTTGCTGATTTTTTGGTTCCTCATGCCTCTCTTCTTTTTAAATCCAAAGACCAAGAAGGTTAAAAAAAAAGAGAAGAAAAACCTACATCATCTCCATTTTTATTTTCTCATTTAAATGAAAATGAGGACTTTAGCATTCTCACCCCACAATTTGGAAATTTCTAAGTAGGGAGTAAGTGACTACTCCACTAGACGAAGCAGGATAAATGGATGCAAACACATGAATCCTTCCATCAATTCATAGATACATTAATTGTTACAATATTTTCAACTTGAAACTAATTAAATAATTTAATATTTTATCTTTCATTTGTAATAGAGCTCTAGTCACCTCCATCAATATATTAATAATTAGAAATAAATTTTCACACATATACTTTGTGCTAGCTCTTCAAATGAGGACATTGATATGCCTGCAAAGATCATAAATATAGTCATTGCACATATGCTAACAAATACGAAGCAAGGTTCTTATAAATATGTCTGTAATCAAAGATTCTTGCCTCTATTATTTGATAGGTATATCTGCCTTTCTCATCATGCCCAGTGAAATGAGGACAGTCTCTCTAAAGACAACATGATAATGTACACTCACTGTAAGGATAGTCACAAATGAGGACAGTCACTGTAAAGACAACATGATAATGTACACTCACTGTAAGGACAATCACAAATGAGGATAGTCACTCTAAAGACAATATGATAATGTACACTCACTGTAAGGACAGTCACAAATGAGGACAATCACTCTAAAGACAACATGATAAGGTACACTCACTTTAAGGATAGTCACAAATGAGGACATCTTATAGTGAGTGTACATTATCATGTTGTCTTCATAGTGACTGTCCTCATGTGTCATAATATTAGAAGTTCACAAAATTATTTTTGTGAACTGTAATATTATTTTTGTTTTGTAATTTTTGTGACCTTGTGTAATTTCACAAAATGAGAAGTTCTCACATTGACTGTCCCTTGTGTAATTGCCACTTGAATGAGGACAGTCACTATAAAGACAACATGATAATGTACACTTACAGTGAGTGTACATTATCATGTTGTCTTTAGAGTGACTATCCTCATTTGTTGAAGAAGAAAAGCATTAATGTGGTTCAATAGCAATACATTCAAGTGGAAATTACACAAGGGAGAATCACTGTGAGATGTCCTCATGTGTGACTGTCCTTGTCACAAATGAGGACATCTCATAGTGACTGTCCCTTGTGTAATTTCACAAAATGAGAAGTTCTCATAGTGACTATCCCTTGTGTAATTGCCACTTGAATGAGGACTGTCACTATAAAGACAACATGATAATGTACACTTATAGTGAGTGTACATTATTATGAAAACATGATAATGTACACTTACAATGAGTGTACATTATCATGTTGTCTTTAGAGTGACTATCCTCATTTTTTGAAGAAGAAAAGCATTAATGTGGCTGAATAGCAATACATTCAAGTGGCAATTACACAAGGGACAGTCACTGTGAGATGTCCTCATTTGTGACTATCCTTATAGTGAGTGTACATTATCATGTTGTCTTTACAGTGACTGTCCTCATTTGTTGAAGGAAAAAAGCATTAATGTGGTTCAATAGCAATGCATTCAAGCGGTAATTACACAAGGGACAGTCACTGTGAGATGTCCTCATTTGTGACTGTCCTTACAGTGAGTGTACATTATCATGTTGTCTTTACAGTGACTATCCTCATTTGTTGAAGGAAAAAAGCATTAATGTGGTTCAATAGCAATGCATTCAAGTGGCAATTACACAAGGGATAGTCACTGTGAGATGTCCTCATTTGTGACTATCCTTATAGTGAGTGTACATTATCATGTTGTCTTTAGAGTGACTGTCCTCATTTGTTGAAGAAGAAAAGCATTAATGTGGTTCAATAGCAATACATTCAAGTGGCAATTACACAAGGGAGAATCACTGTGAGATGTCCTCATGTGTGACTGTCCTTGTCACAAATGAGGACATCTCACAGTGATTGTCCCTTGTGTAATTTCACAAAATGAGAAGTTCTCACAGTGACTATCCCTTGTGTAATTGCTACTGGAATGAGGACTGTCACTATAAAGACAACATGATAATGTACACTTATAGTGAGTGTACATTATCATGACAACATGATAATCTACACTTATAGTGAGTGTACATTATCATGACAACATGATAATGTACACTTACTGGTGCAGAGCACCTGAATTCCATCAGCAATTCCATCAGATGTTATCAGACTTTTCACATTCTATCCAACTTGGACTCCTTGCTTGGCAAGAACACACACTATTTGCAAGTTCCTTGTATGGGATAGTAGAATCTTTGATTGGTTTTAATAAAGTAATATAAGATGTTTTGTTTGTAATAAAGGTTAAAGGATTGATTTTATAATCTCCTTATAACCCATCGAAATGTATGGACACAAGACCCCTTGGTGCACTTATAAACCTTGGGTATCGATTGGTCCCTTGGATGAAATTTTGTTATCTAGGTGTCTTTAGGTGTTTTAAGAGTGTTTGAAAGTCTAAAACATCAAATAAGGTCTTTTAGTCTTCCAAAACAAACTTTTTGTCTTACCTGACAAAAGTTGTTTTAAAGTTGTAATGCAACTTTTAAAGTTGCTAAGCAATTTTGAGTTTGAATTGGTTAAATGGCTACAACCATAAAAATGGTTAATCCAATGATGGGGAGAGCCTATTTAGGCTTCCAAATTACTGAGGAAATCGAAGAGATCCTCATTGTATTCAAATTGCTTTCAAATCAATAAAACTACCTGTTTCAGAGCAATTTTCTGTGCAAATCACGGTGACAGTACGGTGTACGGATGTGAAGGGGTGATCAAAACCTATCTGAAAGTTGGAGCATCTCCATTTTATGCTTTTAGAATTGGTTTGATAACTTCAAGTCATTTTATATCAGAGTTATTCAATTTTCTTGTCTGCTGGTCTGAGAAACCCTTGTTTTCAAGGTTTAGCCATTCAAATGGCCCTAACTTGAATTTTGACCGTTGGAAATTCTTCTTCCTTAGTACAATGCAAGTTAGGGAGGTCCTTTTTCATATTCCAAAAGCTTTGAACTAGGAGGTTGAGGTTACACCATTTGGGAGCAAGCCCTAGGTCAAAAGCTTCTATGTTTTTGACTAGGAAAATGATATATAGTGAAAAATCAGAAGGTTACGGTGTGTGAAGGACCTTAAAACTTGGTTTTTGTGGACACCTAGGGTGAGGAGAACAACCTAAAACTCAATGTTTGATCCCAGGTACCCATTCCTCATACTTTGTTTGGAAACCCAATCCTAAACCGCATGCATTAGGCCTGTGGACCTAACAAAGGAAGTGGACTATTGGAGTGGAGTCAGAAACTGAGATTTCAAGGTTTCATGGTGGAACTGGGGTTTTCTTGGCCTAATTTAACTTCTTGACAATTTGAGTATTGTTTTATGGATCGATCAGAGTTTGAATAATGAGACTGAATGCTGGGATTAACTCTCTGTTCTATATGTTGTTTCTCTTCGTATTGATGTAAAATGTGGCATCAGATTTTGGTGTATATTGTAGCCTCTTGTTAGGGGTGGTTGTAGATTATGGTGTTGTAGTGACATTGTAAATAATTACACCCTAGTTGAAACGGTTTGGGCTGTAAATTGGTTTTGTTTGCAATGAAGGGTGAAGAGAAGCATTTGTGTCAGCTTGGTAGAAATTTTTTGGAGAGAGCTCAAATGAAATGAAAACAAGGAAATAAATATGGTTTCCTATCCTCAGGAAGGAGATTATCTAAGTGGGTATGGAAGAATAGGATTAACTGTGGCAAGAAAGATAGAAGCATGAAATGTAGTTGTTTGTATAAGTGTTGTTCGGGCAAGGCAGCATTGCATAACTATGAGAATTTTCGTAAGAGTTCAGTTCCCACGAGGGTGATGTATTTTTGGAATGGCTCATGGAATGATTTTTCTATCCAAGTTTTGGATTCACTTAGAGATGAGTTTTTGGCTAGCATGCCCACTATAGAGTTGGCAATAGATGGCTCTCCATATCTTGTTGATTTTTTGCGAATGCTGCAAATAGATTTGAGGGCCGGCTATCAAAGGTCCATTGCTTGGATTGATGAGAATGGTTCATGCTTTTTCCCCAAAGTTATCATTGAGGGTAATGCCGATGAAGAAGTTTCCTCTAAAGTTGAGGTCGAGATTGAAATTTGAATAAGTCCAACCGAGGCCTCAAATGCTAAGAATTGTGATAGAGTTGCTGCTAGTATGGAGGTTTCCAAAACTGAGCAAGTTTGTATTCCTAGTAATTTGAAGCCTGAGGCTGATGTGGTATCCATGAATGTTCCTAAATTAGATGAATTGATCAATAAATATTCAATCGAGGGCCCCACTGGTGCAAATGAATTGTATAGAGATTTAAGAGATTCAAACTTGTTTAAGGATACAAAGCCACAGCCTGTAACCGAGTTACCTATAAAGACTTTCCAAGCAAAGCAGTTGCTTCATAAAACATTAGCTAAGGTTCGAATAGGTACAGATGCAACTCAGTTGGAGAATGGTCAGATATTGCGTGATGAGGTTAGGGATGGTGTCATTAATCACAATTTGCTTTCTGAATCCCAACAATGTTCTAGTTTTGTGGCTCGTGAATTTGAACAGGTGGGGGACAAATTGATCAAATTAGTGGATTTTGATACAGAGTATGTAGCTATGAAAAATTATTTCCTTATTGGCCTAAATAAAATTGGACTTGCAACCAATGTTACTGATATTTATCAAAATTCACATACATATAGGCTGGGACAGGCTCGGCTGCAGGTTTTCAACAAACAGGTTGAGATAACAAGAAATTCTCATGGTAATGCAAATGTTAAATATGCATGGCATGGAGCATCCGATACAAGCATATCATCAATTATACTACATGGTTTTAGCAATAACAGATTAATGAATGGTGGTCTGGCATATGGTGTTGGTTTTTATCTTGCTCCAAAAGATTTCTCGTACCTGAGGTAGGAAAGATTATATTCAAAGATAATCTCTTTGGTGGGGATTTCTTTTAAATGTTTGAGTTCTAGAATGTTCTTTTCTTTAATACACTTTTTTTTTTCTAAGAAGGAATGTTTGACTGACTATTATTTGCTTATTCTTTACAGTGTTCCATTTTCAAACTTGGACATCAATGGGGAACAGTATGTTGTGTTGTGTCGAGTTATTTTGGGGAATGTCGAGGAAGTTCCTCTTGGCTCTCATCAGTTCCATCCGAGCTGTGAGAACTTTGATTCTGGCATTAATGATATCACCAATCCAAAGCATTACATTATTTGGAGCACTCACATGAATACACACATTCTGCCAGAATATGTTGTCATTTTTAAGGCTCCTCACCAGTCGCCTGGTATTGTTGAATTGTGCTTTTTAATATCATCTCATACATGCTAATAAGCAATCTGCAATGTGGACAGTTGTATTTGTTGTATGCCCAGAGTAAAAATGCTGCCTAAATAATGTTTTTTGAATGTTATAGCATGTTCAGATGGATTGGAAGCAAATGAAGCGTTTGAGTCAGAGACATATTTTTTAAACTTTTCTTAGATCATCATTAAAACATTCAGAAAATCTGCATAGTTCTTCTTGTTCCCACTAATCAAGACTCAGAATTTTCTCCAGGGAATAACAATAACTATTTCTTTAATTGATCAAACATTCATCTCATATGGGTATCTATAGAAGCATCATAGATTTTTATCAGATGATGTGCAGACATGTGTGTGAAGTGTGAAGTACAGACAATGCATTTGAGTTGTTTGACAAAATACCTTGAATGGTATAAGTGTTGTATTAAAGATCAGTTGAAACTAGGGCTTCAGAAACTTTCAAACAAATGCGATTGGCAGGTATGGAAATAAATCTTTTGCCAATTTTTTCCCTGCCTATGTGAGCAAACAGTGTTGGAATAAAAAATGAACGTATATCAGAGTATGTTGGTAGGAAGATTTTTGGTAGTTACTACCAATGACTTAAATGTAAAATGTGGAAGCCTGAACTTGGCACACGAAGTGTTTGTTAGAATGCCTTGAAGAGAAATTGCCTTATGGAAGGAAGTGAGACAATTTCAGAATGTGAGCTAATATGCAAAGTTTTGGTAAAGAACATCCATTGAGGCATAACGTGCTAGAAAGTAGGCATTCAGAGTATGAAATCATGGATGAACATCACTATGCCAGTATAGCAGTGTTGTAACAATGTTTGTGTGCCTGATAAAGTGAGATGAAAGGATGTGTTTTTTTTCTGATTTTGTAGTTTCAATTTCCTCTGATAGACATAGTGAGGATACATTGACAGGGCATGACACTTTCAATGAGTGTAACTGGTTGAGTATGTGATTCGTTGGTGCCATTTTGTTTTCTTCCTCTCATACAAAGGATTATTACTGTGCAATCATAGGAAAAGAGTGTGAATTGTTGATGTGTCATTTGGGGGAGATAAAATGCAAAAATTGTGCATATATCTATACAATAGTTTTGCAAATTGGGTTTTGCAAGGAAACTCTCAAGGCCTTTGAATTTTTGAGACGGTGAAAAAGTAATGGTAGAAGAATTTTTGTCAGATATTATATGGTTTGGATTGCTCTGTTCAATGTGCTTACAAAATGTGTAATCATGGAGAGTGTAAATAGTTTGCTTGATAGCATACTCTAAAGAAACACTGTCACATGGATTGTCATAATTGTGGAGATGCACAATTCTAGGGTATTGGATTGTGTATGAACACCCATTAGAAAATGTACAGTATAGAAGACTTTTATCTAATGATGAGGTTCCAAGTATATTGCTAAACGTAAATGTTTGAGGGTAGCTCAAAGGGGATGCTGTCTCATGGACTATAGTGTTTGTAAGTTGCACAGAAATAGGAAACCTAAAGGGTAGTGATCTTCAAATCATGACAAGGTTATGGAAAGGGCATGAAAGGATATTGTTTCCCTAATTATTTTATGAAGAACATTTACAAGTGTGAGACAATGTACATGTATACTATAATGTGATGCCAAAGGTTAATGAACAGAGTATGCTGGATATAGTGAAGGAGTAATGTATGGAATGTTATCATGAGAATGTTTTTAATAAGAAATATTAAGCGGGAATTTCTACATGCACTTTACCTTCTGTCTGCTATCAATGAAATACCAATGTAGTAATGTTGCTCACAATTTTTCTTGACTGTCGCAAAGACCGATTTCACACTTAAACATTTAACATCTTCAACAAAACTTGATACATAAGTCACCGTAAATAGAATCTTTCCTTCATTAACTCGATCGTGGATACAATGAATTAAATCACATTCGAATATAAAAATAATGAATTAAATCACGTTCGATAAAAATAATGAATTTAACATCTTTCCTTCATTAACTCAACCGTGGATACAATGAATTAAATCACATTCGATAAAAACAAAGATCTTCAAATGGAGCGTCTGAGTCAGAAAATTCATACACAGTTGTCCCCGCCTTCTCGCCCACTCCCACCGCTGTCGCCCGCACCGAAAAAGAAAGGGGAAAACTTAAAATGAAATGCATCTTTCTTTTTTTTTTTACCTTTTATCCCCGTATTGGTCAAAATTTTGACCAACACGGGGATAAAAGGAAAAAAAAAAGAAAATTTTAAGACCATTTGCACTTTGGTCGATAAATTTGGTCAAAATTTGACCTCAAATCTACTAGTGTTACAACATTAAATTGATCATAGTTAGAAGAGTCAGACACAAGAAGAATATGAGTATAGCCAATTTTCATAAGAATAAGAATGAATGCAAACATACATAAGTGGATGAACATAAATAATGAAGGTACCAGATATTGCCTAAAGTAATGAAGTGTTGACCTGGGGTTCAATCCAGTATGCTCATGTATGATCCAGAAACTACAAGGAAGGAAAGGATGGGGT
Source organism: Chamaecyparis obtusa (assembly GCA_027943335.1). Taxonomy (NCBI): domain Eukaryota; kingdom Viridiplantae; phylum Streptophyta; class Pinopsida; order Cupressales; family Cupressaceae; genus Chamaecyparis; species Chamaecyparis obtusa. Next base: position 511,772 of record BSBK01003859.1, on the reverse strand, counting down.
TAGATCCAAAGGATCTAAGCAATGCCTGACACCATATTATTGATCCTCATCTACAATTATGCATGTGCATAGGTAAGCCATACACTTCTAAAAGAAACTATGCTATAGAAGATGTGCACTCAGGAAAAAGCACTCAGAAACATGTGCAGTGTATAGGCGCTGGAATCCAAATGAAACCCTACATTTATGTCTCTATGAACACCTGGTGAATCACTGTTGTGATTGCATCATCCAAATAGTGCAACAACAACACCAGATGTTGTTGTTCCATCTAGTGTTGCTATGGCATCATTTCCAAATGATGCATCCACAACAGTAACCCACCATGCCCATCAACACAAGGTAGTCATGATCAAGCATAAGAAATGGGGGGGGACATTATCAAGGTCAAATCAGACATCAAATTTCATTCCTTGAAATTTTATATTTGTACAGTTATAAAATTTCATGCCTTCAAATTTTATAACATAGTTCCTCAGCATTTGATCTTCATATTGCAACCATGACTTGAGGTAGGCATTTGAGGTAGGATATCTTAATCTTTATGAGCTCAAATTCAAAATAGTAAGTGTATTATTTTATTACTGATGTCCCTATTTTATTACTAATTTCCCTATTTGATGTCCCTATTTTATTATTGATGTCCCTATTTGATCTAATAGCATCAATATAACAAAAAAAGCACTGACCAATCAAATAAGGACATGAGGTGCTCAAACAGTGAGCTCATAAAACAATATATTTAGTCTTAATAAAATCTTATAAAACAACATATATTGTGTGAAGTGTTTGATCTCTCTTTATTTGTTTTGTTGTTGATATTCACTATGTGGTACTCCCGTTTATGATCATTTCATGAGGAAATGTCTTGATGGCTCATGAGTTGCAAGCTAGGGCATCATGCATTATTTATGAGCTCATTGTTTGAGCACTGAACAATCAAATAGGGATATGAGGTGCTCAAACAGTGAGCTCATAAATATTGCATGATGCCCTAGCTTGCAGCCCGCGATCCATCAAGACATTTCCTCATGAAATGATCATAAATGGGGAGTACCACATAGTGAATATCAACAGCAAAATAAATAAAGAGAGATCAAACACTTCACATAATATATGTTTTTTTATAAGATTAAATTGGTGAGTTTGTATACTTTCTCCATTTTAAAATAACCTATGACTTCAAAGGAGGAATTATGAAATATAGTTGTAGGTAGTTATCTCTTCTATAATGATGGAGTGAAAGGTAATGATCAATGAGGTTGTTACTATTAGATCATACATTAATACACTTACTATTTTGAATTTGAGCTCGGGCATCATGCAATGTTATTGTTGTCATTGCATGCTTGCTGCTGTTGTGCACCATATATTGTTTTATACACTGTTTATTTCATTGAGACCGTGAGCTTGGCATTTGTAATATATTTTCTATTATTGGATTAATGCTACCATGTTGTTGAGGTTGTAGATGCATTGAATCACCATTGCCATTCTATTTTGATAGCAACAATATATCAAATAGAGCACCGGCCAATCAAATAGGGACATCAGTAAGACATTTAATGCATTGTTACTTCAACATAATGATAAAAATTTCATTGGCTCAAAGCACATAGAATGTGGGTAGATGCATTGAATCACCACGTCCATTGTATTTTGATGAAGATGAACTATGTTATAAAATTTCAAGGCATGAAATTTTATAACTATACATATATTTTATGAGTATAACTATACAATAGAAGAGAACCCACATGCCTTGGTTGTTATTGGTCTATGAAAGGTTTTGTTGGCTCAAACAGTGAGCTCATAAACAATGCATGATGCCCTAGCTTGTAGCCTACGAGCCATCAAGACATTTCCTCATGAAATGATCATAAACGAGGAGTACCACATAGCGAATATCAACAGCAAAACAAATAAAGAGAGATCAAACACTTCACATAATATATGTTGTTTTATAAGATTAAATTGATGAGTTTGTATACTTTCTCCATTTTAAACTAACCTATGACTTCAAAAGAGGAATTATGAAATATAGTTGTAGGTAGTTATCTCTTCTATAATGATAGAAGAGTGAAAGGTAATGATCAATGAGGTTGTTGCTATTAGATCATACATTAATACACTTACTGTTTTGAATTTGAGCTCGGGCATCATGCAATGTTATTGTTGTCATTGCATGCTTGTTGTTGTTGTGCACCATATATTGTTTTATACACTGTTTATTTCATTGAGACCGTGAGCTTGCAATTTGTAATGTATTTTCTATTATTAGATCAATGCTACCATGTTTTTGAGGTTGTAGATGCATTGAATCACCACTGCCATTCTATTTTTATAGTAACAATATAACAAACAAAGCATCGACCAATCAAATAAGGACATTAGTAAGACATTTAATGCATTATTACTTCATCATGATGATAAAAATTTCATTGGCTCAAATCACATAAAATGTGGGTATATGCATTGAATCACCACTTCCATTGTATTTTGATGAAGAAGAACTATGTTATAAAATTTCAAGGCATGAAATTTTATAATTGTACATATATTTTATGAGTATAACTGTACAACAGAAGAGCACAAACATGCCTTGGTTTTTATTGGTCTATGAAAAGTTTTGGTTTGCCTTTCCCAATTGATATGTCATCCTAAGATTCAAAAGGACCAAGGTAATAATAAGTCTTGAACATAAATGCATGACTGTGGATCCTCAAGTAGGAGTTGTGATGCAAAGGAAGAACACTTATATGGGTTTACCCACATACAAAAAATGGTTTCATTCATCTTTCTTTCAAGTGCTCTTGGGTACTTTCCTTGGCCTCTAGGCTTGGGCATCCTATAGGGGTTGAACCAAAATTACGAAGGCAATAAGGACACATAGAACAATAGGTTTGGGGGCTTAGACTTATGTTAAATCCTTAGTAATGGTTTGGGGAACTAATTACTAGATGAGTGACTACAGTACCCTAGTTTGCATTATTAGATGATCTTGTTTAATTTGTGTTCATTTCATGCAAAGATACATGTAAAGGAAAATAATTTTTTGCATCTAAAGATTACATGTATATATGAAAAATAACTTGTATATACTATATAAGAAAAATAACTTTCAGAAGAAAATGCAAGAGTACATGCATACATAAAAGGATGAACATAAATAATAAGGGTGCCAGGCATTGCCTGAAGTGATGAATTTTTGACCTGGGTATGAATCTAGTGTGCCCCTGTGTGATCCAAAACCTACAAAGAAAAGAGAGATGGGGGTTAGATAAAAAAATATCTAAGCAATGAATGGAATCCTATTACTGATCCTCATCTACAATTATGCATGTGCATAGTCAATCCATACACTTCTAAAAGAAAAACCATGCTATAGGACATGTGCACTCAGAAAAATGTTGCAGAAAGTAAATGGCTACATTTATGTCTGCATGAACACCTAGTGAGTCACTATTGTGACTACATCATTCAAAAAATGCAACAACAACACCAAATGTTGTTGTTTCATCTGGTGTTGTTGTGACATCATTTCCAAATGATGCACCCACAACAGTCACATACCATGCCCATCAGCACATTAAGGCAGTCATGAGAAAGCATGAGTAAGCAATGGAAGGGGCATACATCATCATCAAATCAAAGGAGAAAAGCATCAAATCTTCATATTAAGGGAGGTGTACATCATGGATTTCAAGTAAAGATCATAACATCACAACATGGTTGGCAACCCCAAGGAGGCCCCATTGCATGCAGTGAGTAAGCTACATCAAAACAAAGAGGTACACAAATCCACATCATCTATACATTAATGCTATGGCATGGAGTATATTTGAATCTTCATTTTAAAAGATAAGTAAGAAAGTTGCATGACACTAGTGAAATTAACAAAGGTACAGATCTAATGAAGCAATGAAGTTACCCACATTCTATGTTCTTTGAGCCAATGAAATTTTTATCATCATGATGAAGTAATAATGCATTAAATGTCTTATTGATGTCCCTATTTGATTGGACGGTGCTCTATTTGTTATATTGTTGATATCAAAATAGAATGGTAGTGGTGATTCAATGCATCTACAACCTCAACAACATGGTGACATCGATCCAATAACATAAAATACATTACAAATGCCAAGCTCACGGTCTCAATGAAATAAACAGTGTATAAAACAATATATGGTGCACAACAGCAACAAGCATGCAATGACAACAATAACATTGCATGATGTCCAAGCTCAAATTTAAAATAGTAAGTGTATTAATGTATGATCTAATAGCAACAACCTCATTGATCATTACCTTTCACTCCTCCATCATTATAGAAGAGATAACTACCTACAACTATATTTCATAATTCCTCCTTTGAAGTATATATATATATATATATATATATATATATATATATATATATATATATATATATATATATATATATATATATATATATATATATATATATATATATATATATATATATATATATATATATATATATATATATATATATATATATATATCAAGTATAATTATGAGTTTACATCATATATTTAGTCATAATAAAATCTTATAAAACAACATAAAACTAACCCAAAATACTTTGTCTTAATAAAATCTTAATAAAACAATATATTTAGTCTTAATAAAATAGTACACTTACTATTTTGAATTTGAGCTCAGGCATCATGCAATGTTATTGTTGTCAAAATAGTACGTGTATTAATGTATGATCTAATGGTAGAAACCTCATTAATCATTACCTTTGACTCCTCCATCATTATAGAAGAGATAACTACCTACAACTATATTTCATAATTCCTCCTTTGAAGTCACAGGTTAGTTTAAAATGGAGAAAGTATACAAACTCACCAATTTAATCCCAAAACATCATATAACTGGAATTAATCACATCTCACAAATGTATAGATTATACTACATACCATTGTATTATATATATCAAGTATAATTATGAGTTTACATCATATATTTAGTCTTAATAAAATCTTATAAAAAAACATAAAACTAACCCAAAATACTTTGTCTTAATAAAATAATATGTTTAGTCTTAATAAAATCTTATAAAACAACATACATTGTGTGAAGTGTTTGATCTCTCTTTATTTGTTTTGTTGTTGATATTCACTATGTGGTACTCCCCGTTTATGATCATTTCATGAGGAAATGTCTTGATGGCTCGTGGGCTGCAAGATAGGGCATCATGCATTGTTTATGAGCTCACTATTTGAGCACCTCATGTCCCTATTTGATTGGTCAGTGCTCAAACAGTGAGCTCATAAATAATGCATGATGCCCTAGCTTGCAACCCACGAGCCATCAAGACATTTCCTCATGAAATGATCATAAATGGGGAGTACCACATAGTGAATATCAACAACAAAACAAATAAAGAGATATCAAACACTTCACACAATATATGTTATTTTATAAGATTTTATTAAGACTAAATATATTATTTTATGTGCTTACTGTTTGAGCACCTCATGTCCCTATTTGATTGGCCGGTGTTCTATTTGTTATATTGATGCTATTAGATCAAATAGGGACATCAGTAATAAAATAGGGACATCAAATAGGGACATCGGTAATAAAATAATACACTTACTATTTTGAATTTGAGCTCATAAAGAATTAGATATCCCTATTTACATCTTTTCATCAAATGACCCAAAAACATCAAGAATGGTCCTATATGGTCGCTAATAGCCAAATTTCAGAAGAATATGAATGAATGCAAACATACATAAGTGGATGAACATAAATAATGAAGGTACCAAACATTGCCTGAAGTAATGAAGTGTTGACCTAGGGTTCAATCCAGTATGCTCTTGTATGATCCAAAACCTGCAAGGAAGGAAAAGATGGGGTCAGATCCAAAGGATATAAGAAATGCCTGGCACCCTATTATTGATCCTCATCTACAATTATGCATGTGCATAGTCAAGCCATACACTTCTAAAATAAACTATGCTACATAACATGTGCACTTAGGAAACATATGCATGCAATGAGTAAATCAAGACCAAAATGGAACAAAAAGTATGATGTCAAATGTGTTATCAAGCAACACCTCATGGGTTGTGAGTCAACATAGTATATATGTTGTTTATATAAGATTAGTAAAAGGATATCTACAACCTCAACAACATGGCAATATTAATCCAATAACAGGAAATACATTACAAATGCCAAGCTCACAGTCTCAATGAAATAAATACTGTATAAAACAATATATGATGCCTAAGCTCAAATTCAAAATAGTAAGTGTATTAATGTATGATCTAATAGAAGCAACCTCATTGATCATTACCTTTGACTCCTCCATCATTATAGAAGAGATAACTACCTACAACTATATTTCATAATTTCTCTTTTGAAGTCATAGGTTAGTTTAAAATGGAAAAAGTATACAAACTCACCAATTTAATCCCAAAATTTCATAACATTGCATTCTTGTTGCTATTATGGTGCACAACAACATCAAGCATGCATTGACAACAATAACATTGCATGGTGCTTGAGCTAAAATTCAAAATAGTAAGTGTATTATTTTATTACTGATGTCCCTATTTGATCTAATAGCATCAATATAACAAACATAGCACCAACCAATCAAATAGGGACATTAGGTGCTCAAACAGTGAACTCATAAACAATGCATGATGCCCTAGCTTGCAGCCCATGAGCCATCAAGACATTTCCTCATGAAATGATCATAAACGGGAGTACCACATAGTGAATATCAACATCAAAACAAATAAAGAGAGATCAAACACTTCACACAATGTATGTTGTTTTATAAGATTTTATTACTTGACTATATATATATATATATATATATATATATGACAAGATTTTCAAAAGTGTATCATAATTAAAGGCATATAAATTTATATTGTACTTAATCTTAATGCCACTGTGTAATGTTTTTACTTACGATATTTCGAGATCCCTCTTATAGGAAATTACAAAACCAATAATATAGTATATGAATTCTTCCTCCTAAAAGAGTTTATGGATACTCAAGGGAGTCTATAAATTTGGGAAGGTGAATTCCAAAGCTGAACTCACATATCTCTAAAATCTTACCTCTCAAAACCAAGAAAACTAAAAATAATCACTTGAATGAAACAAGGTTCAGAAGACGTACTCAACGGGTAATAATAAAGTTACTATATTTACATAGAGAATAAACTAAGTAATCCATAGAGACTATTACCCTTCACTCATGATGCCACTAAGTCTAGTGTCTCAGCCTCAACAACCAAAATAGTTGTATGGACTTTATCCAACCAATTGTCAAGCCTGTCCTGTAATGATTTGATTTGTGGGATTCCCAGCACTCTGGGCTGCACCCAAGATACATGCACAGTCCCTTCAACTTGATCAATTAACCCTTCAATCAAATGCATAGAAAGACTTTTCATAAGAAGATATTCAACATCTTCTACTGATAATTTGGTACGTTCAACAATGACCCTTAATGGGATTGTTTGATCTTCTGAAGGTCGGCTGAATATGATCTCCATCAAACACAAGATACTAATCTTTTCCAACATTTTTTTCTCGTTCTCAACAAGACTTGGTTGTGCATTAAGGGCTGCCATATGAGTATGGAAAAGTTCTTGATATCAGACAAGATCATCAAAATTGAAAGCTTGCAAAATGTAGTAAAGCCATTCTACACTTGTTCCCATAAGACTTTTCACTATTGGATGGGCCAATAATTCTCCAAAATTGTATATATTATCCCCAAGCAGAGCAGCAAGAGATAAGTCAAATGCTAGATCCAGTTTAAATGGTTCTGAAAGAGACTCTACAGTCGTATAAGCCAAATAGAGGAGGGCACTTTTATAAAAATTAGAAAACTCTTGTCTTGATTTATGATATTGCAATGAGACCCAATGGTAGCTTGCATAAACAATAGGATCAATATGTGTCATACTATCTAGAGTGCATTTGTCATCATCTAGCAACCTTTTGCACTCTTTCCGTTCACCTTGCTCAAGTTTGAATGCAACTATTTGATTTCTAACATATATGACAGGTTCATCAATCCTCATCTACCTTGTGGCACGAAGCTTCTCAATTACTCCCTCCAAAAAGATAATAGCAGCCTCCTTTTCTGTGTACTGACATGAAACCATAACAACAAAGTGTGCAAGCTTAAGTAGATTTATCTTTGTTTCAAATTCTGTAATAAAATTGTGATATAGTTGAATAAGTGTATCACCATCCTACAAAACTGCAAGGAGTAAGAACTGATCCAGTTTGAGGGTGAATTGATGCCATAGCTTGCGCTCATAGAGATCCTCCATGGCAGCATGCCATTTTGCAAGCTTCGACTGCAATGTCCTCTACTGATCCAAATACTTCACACTGCCCTCCATTCCTATCACCTCAACCCCTCTCTGGTTATCTCTCACCCTCTTCGCATTACCCACTCTTCCCTCTGCTATAAAAAATAGATTTACAACCTGGGACTTGACTAAATATATTGTTTTATCAAGATTTTATTAAGAAAAAGTATTTTGGGTTAGTCTTATGTTATTTTATAAGATTTAAACTCATAATTATACTTGATATTTTATATATGATGTAAACTCATAATTATACTTGATATATATAATACAATGGTATGTAGTATAATCTATACATTTGTGAGATGTGATTAATTCTAGTTATATGATGTTTTGGGATTAAATTGGTGAGTTTGTATACTTTCTCCATTTTAAACTAACCTATGACTTCAAAGGAGGAATTATGAAATATAGTTGTAGGTAGTTATCTCTTTTATAAAAATGGAGGAGTCAAAGGTAATGATCAATTAGGTTGCTCCTATTAGATCATACATTAATACACTTACTTTTTTTACAACAATAACATTGCATGATGCCTGAGCTCAAATTCAAAATAGTAAGTGTATTATTTTATTATTGATGTCCCTATTTGATCTAATAGCATCAATATAACAAAAAGATCACCACCCAATCAAATAGGGACATGAGGTGCTCAAACAATGAGCTCATAAACAATGCATGATGCCCTAGCTTGTAGCCCACAAGCCATCAAGACATTTCCTCATGAAATGATGATAAATGGGGAGTACCACATAGTGAATATCAACAACAAAACAAATAAAGAGAGATCAAACACTTCACACAATGCCTTGAATGTAATAGAAATGATGCACTAGCTCTCAAAGCTCATAGGTCATCAAGCATTCGAAATGAAAATATGTAAACAATGCTAGTATTAAACAGTGAGCTCATGAATAATGTATGATGCCCTAGCTTGCAGCCCGTGAGCCATCAAGACATTTTCTCATGAAATGATCATAAATAGGGAGTACCACATAGTGAATATCAACATCAAAACAAATAAAAAGAGATCAAACACTTCACACAATGCCTCGAAGGTAATAGAAATGATGCCCTATCTCTCAAAGCTCACAGGTCATCAAGCATTCCAAATGAAAAAATGTAAACAATGCCAGTATTAAATAGTGAGCTCATGAAAAATGTATGATGCCCTAGCTTGCAGCCCACAAGCCATCAAGATATTTCCTCATGAAATGATCATAAACGAGGAGTACCACATAGTGAATATCAATAGCAAAACAAATAAAGAGAGATCAAACACTTCACACAATGCCTTGAAGGTAATAACAATGATGCCCTAACTCTCAAACCTCGTGAGTCATCAAGAATTCCAAATGAAAAGATGTAAATAATGCCAGTATTCAATAGTGAGCTCATAAACAATGTATGATGCCCTAGCTTGCAGCCCGCAAGCCATCAAGACATTTCCTCATGAAATGATCATAAACGGGGAGTACCACATAGTGAATATCAACAAAAAAACAAATAAAGAGAGATTAAACACTTCACACAATGGCTTGAAGGTAATAGAAATGATGCCCTAGCTCTCAAAGCTCACAGGTCATCGAGCATTCCAAATGCTAAGATGTAAACAATGCCACTATTAACATTCATATTATGCCATTAAATCAACAAATGCCATCAAAATGAAATTGAGTTAATGAGAAGACAAAGCTTGAATGTGTACCTCAAGTGCGAGTGCCCTCTTCCCACACAGTGTTGGCCTCTCCGCACACGCCAAACTCGAATGCCCTCTTCGCGCCACGCAAAAGTGCAGTGCCATCTTCACGATAGCTCTTCAAATTCACAAAAATTACAAATGACACTTTCTTTTTCTTTTTTTAAATTTATAACCAAGTGGGTGTCGCATTTACAATGTCATCATCACTACTATGACACCATCGGGGGCACTTGCAAAAAAAATACAAATGGTAGTGGCATCGTAAATTGGCATCGAAATTTGACCCCAAATGTTGTAGTGCTACATGTCTCATGACAAGGTTACTCTGGATTTTGTCTAATATCCATGAATTTCTCACCAAGTGAGAAGCTGAATTTGTAAAAAGTATATACTAGAACAGTTGTATTAAGTTTAACTTAGTACATTAATCCATTAATTATTTTTGTTTAAGTGAGTTAAAGCAATAAGGCAATTACAAATGAAAAAAATACAAAAAATCATGCACAAGGAATGCCCAGTCAAACAAAGAAAAGAACTAACAAAGAAAATAAATGTGTCTAGGACTAATGGTTAGAATAAAATTTAATTATTGTAAATAGTAATAGTAACATTTACAAAATATCATATTGCTACTATTTATGGCAGAATAGGGAAATAAATGTCAACACTATTTTCAAGATGATATAATGGACAACAAAACCATAAGAACAAGTTTTTGGGAAAGGACTTGAAGGAATGACAAGGAGAAAACCCTCAAAACTGATTTCCATGATAAAATAGGCAATCAATATAAATAGTTTTCTCTAAATGGATAAGATAAGAATGCTATTGTACATCCAAGAAGAGATGAAATAATAACATGGAGGTGATAAATTAGCGATGAAAGATTAAATATCCAACTCTTAATAGCAAGGAAATTGTGAAAGGTCCTTAGCTAATAGATAGAAACACAAGAGAATATTGGCTCTATTAATGACATAAATAATCATTAACAAAATGAACACAAAATATTGAAACCATAAACATTATAAACTAAGGAGTTAAATCACAAAAAAAAGCTACACATTTGAAGTAAAGATATTCAAGAATGAGATTGGTGATAAATCTAACCAATGAATGAGAGCGTGTGTACAAATATAAAAGAATGTTGAAGAGAAGATCAAAGAAGATATAAAAGGATTAATGTCTTAAAATAGTATTTTTAGTGCTTGAATAAAGGTTGTTAGCTAGAGGAGACATAATGTCAGGGTTTTATCTTTAAAGAAAAGACAATTATAATATGTTAGTGAGCTTTTCACTATCACAAAATCCTTTGTGCATGTATGGATCTATATCCATTTAAATTAGGGTCTAGATTTAGACAGTTTATTAAAATATAGAAAATAAGGTTGGGAGAATGTTTTGATAGTTGATGGAAACAAAGTAAATAAAAAAGGCCAAATGAACCGTAAAATATTTTTAAGGGGATAGAAAGTAAAAAAATGTGCAATATAGTGTAATGCAATATCCTTCTATAATATATTTCAAGAGTTGAGGATTGTGGATGTGTGTTCCATCATAAAGTTGAAGTTGATTTTTCAAGTGAGTAGAGGGAATTGTAAGTGTAATGCAATATCCCTCCACAAGGATATTTCAAGAGGAGAGGATTGTGGACGTGTATTACATCATAATGTTGAAGTTGTTTTTTCAAATGAGTAGCTAACCTGGATAGGGGTATGCAACATATCTCTATAGATATATTTCAAGATGAGAACATCACAAATGTATGCTCCATCATAAATTCAAAATTAGTATTTTAATTGAATAGGTGACATGGTGAGAATGGGTGCCAATGTAAAGACTTGGAACAAAGAACATAGACTAGATATGTCCACAAGTAGTTTACTAATTACATCACTACTCAAAGTATTTCTCATTAGGAATTTGGAGAGAAGAAGCAAACATATCAACACTTACAAAGAAGAAAATTTGGGGAGAAGTAAGCTAAACACAAGAAATGAAAAGATATACAACCCAAATGTACCAACTATCATTGTATAAGAAGTATATATTTTTTAATTTGGTAAAACAATAGGTACATAGCATGTATTGAAAACTATAACATATTTAGAATTAAATGTGTATATAAACATTAGTATAAATTACAATCACTTATTTGTAACTTGACAATTAAAACTTTACAAGACAAGTTTGCAAATATAGATTTTAAAATTATTCAACAATATTAGCTATAACTATTATTCAAAGGCATACAAGATATAAATAATTCCACCCACTCCATATCAACTATAAAATAAAGAAAAAAAACTCATAAATATTCAAATTTTAAAATTACATAAAAGCATTGTGATAATTGCCAAAATTATAGGGATCAACCCTAGCCCTTAATCTACATAAATTAAGTTCCATCCATATTATTTTAAGCTAAGTCGTTACAATAGTTGAACTCAAAACATAAAACTTTTGTACAATAATATGCTACTGGTTATTAGTATTGACTACAAGCTGAACAAGTTTTCTTAAATTGGTATTAAAATCAATTTATAGAGACTGAGCTAATCATATCAATTCTATGTTTTCAAATGTATTATACCTTTTTATATAACAAAATTGATTGTGATCTGGAAAGTATATAGAAGTATTACAAGCCCTTTAAAATTTATGTAGACAACAATGAACAAGTGTTTTCAAAACCCAAATGATTGCAATTGTGGGAAAAAACTAACAACTTGAAATAAAAGTTGAATAGCTTTTAGAGGAAATCAAACATAAGAACCCAAATTAAGAAATTGCCATATAAAATTTACAGATGGCATATGACTGATAAAATACACTTTCATCTCCAAAATTAAACTTTGAATACATCAACTGAGATGAGCCTAATTGGTCAATCATCTCAAGGAAATGGGTGATCCCACAATAGTGTGTTCCACTTTTTGGCCAACTTTGACACAGAGATCAACATTCTGAGAAAAACTTCACTTTCGAACACCTATTGCCGCAAAACTATTAGGAATTTGAAGATGATGAAAACTAGAGTCTTTTAAAGTTTTCTTTCTAGTTTCTAAATATATTTAAATTTTTTTTTTTAAATTCATTTTTCCTTCTCCCTCAAAAAGTGTTTTGTGTGAAAAAACTATGTTTTTAAGGAGTTACTGTCACTTGGATCAGCATAATTTTTTTTTAAAAATATGATAACAATGTAATTCTTTCGATATTATATTTGTAACTTCAATATCTAAAGGATGCAATTGGTTTCATTCATTTTGGGTCAATATTTCATAGTTTATTAAGTTCTAAAGTGACAGTAACTATAATTTAGACACAAGGTTGCTTGGATCGCTCTAACTTGATCTGTGTTTATTGAAATTCATTTTTTTTTTTTTATAGAAAGGTAACACAAATAATCTTTTCCTAAATATTTTTCATAACTTTTTTTGTAATTTACTATTTTCCCTGAAGTCTTGAAGAGACAGGTTATTGAATGACCAAACAACCTATGTTAGTTAAAGTAATATTTAAAAGTGATAATGAACTCAATATGTATTCAAATTATATTCATTAGAAAGCTTGTTCTGAATAGCATCATACTACATAGATAGGTTTTTCAAATAGATTCATTCGATTTGCCAAAACATAAAGTCGAAGTGATTTTTTGTCAGCATTTTAATAGGTGCGAAGGAGACTCCATTGTAGGTATGAATGATGAGTATAGATGTTATATCAATGTTTTTTTAATCTAAGAGGATTTGAGCTAACCATTTGAAATTAATTCCTTCAAATGGAACCTCTCAAGGCTTAAATCATCATATTTTATTAAAAATGTGTTATTTCAGCAAAAAATAGCATGTCTAAAAAAGTGAGACAAACTATTGTGGGACCACCCAAATTCATAGTGGAGACCTATGTTATAATATCTCTAAATGTACAAATATTAAATCCTCCTGCAAATTGTGTGAAAATGTGAACCTGGTAAAAATCACTTATCATAAAATTTACATTTTCTTCAAACTTTGAAAATAACAATTCCTTTCTACATGGAGAAATGTTTAGATTCAATCTAGAACCTAAAGTTATATGCAATTCTAAATATGTTACCAAACCTTCTCACCCAGCAATGAGAAAAAACATTAATGTCATCATTGCAGATGACCACTTTGACAATCATAAACCCATGATTTCA